>SJYX01022122.1:269556-294656 GCA_006410675.1 Oreotragus oreotragus | reverse complement strand
GGAGGTGGGAGGGGGGTTCATGTCTGGGAGTTCATGTAAAAAAATAAATAAATACAAAAAAAAATTAAAAAGCAAAAAAAAAAAATAACATATGATGGAAAAGAATCTGAAAAAGAATAGATATATATGTATGTATAACAATCACATGGCTGTATATCTGAAACTAACACAACTTTGTAAAGCAACTATTACTTCAATAAAAATTGTTTGTTTAGAGGGGTGGGTTGGGGAGAGATGTTCAAGTGGGAGGGGACATGGGTAAACCTATGGCTGATTCATGTTGATGTTTGGTAGAAACCAATGCAATATTGTAAAGCAATTATCCTTCAATTAAAAAAAAAATGTTCAGAGGACAGGTCATCAGGAAAGAATGAGAAAGAGTCAGCAGAGAGATAGGAGGAAAAGCATGATTAAACGGAGAGAGGCATATTTACCAGAGGCAGAGAGAGCCTTCAGGAGGAAGGTGCTGTTAGCGTGGGCCATGTGAGGAGACCTCCTAGAGAGTAACACCCATAGGGCATGCAGGAGTTAGCAACAGCGTCACTGGTGCCTTGAATGGAGCGGCTCATTAAACTGAGAAGGGAACATAACCTGAGGACGTGGGAATGGCGTGGTCACTACATGTTTGAAGTGGTGTTTTGCAATCTGTCCAGATCTCTGTCGTTTTTGATACAAACTCACCTAGAAATTCGAAACTTAAAACAAAAATCATGGAGCACTTTAGCTCCCTTTGCCCAACCCTCCCTTACACCATTTTAGTGATGCAACTCCAGATCCTATTCTCCAGAGCAATCAGAAGTCCTACAAGTGGGTTCCAAATTCTGCTTGTTTATTTACTGAACAGAATAGAATATACTGAGAAACTGTAATGGGAGGAGTTTTGCATAGGAAAGTAGCAAATTAGAAAACAAATCCTCAGAAATCAACTAAGAGGTCAAATTTCTGAACTTTATTAAATTTTAAGGGGAGTTCTATGCCCTTCCAAAACATTGATAGCTTTTAGTCTGAGAATCTAGTCAGGCTCTCAGCTGATTTCTGCAGGACCTGCGAGAGTGACAAGGGATCACGAGTAGAGTTGCTGGAGCCCTTCTGCCCCAGGATCTTTGAAAGAGGATTTCACGCTACATCCAGCAAACATTCAAATGTCTGTTTAGGGATGGCCACATTTTCAGTCAGTCACACTTTGAGGCTTCTTTTCTAGTGACGTTTCTGTATAAAAGGGTCAACAAAATATGCTATGTGTTCAGTTTCTTTTAATTCAAGAATTTATTAGTCAATTTTTTTTTGAAGTGTTGGGTTTTTTTGTGGGGAGGGAGTTTGTTCGTAGGAAAATTTGTGATGTCCCAGTGACTTTGGACATTTCTATCTGTAGTATGCTACAAGTTATTTTAGCAAGAATGAAATAAAATAATATAAAAATTACCATGTTTACTGATTCCAGTATAGTTCCAATAATTTAGATCCTCAAAAGATTTCTTTTAGTCATAAATAAGTCTTGTCATTTAGAGACGGCTACACTGAAAAAGAGGTACTTAACAGATTTGCCCAAAGATGAGTCTGTGGCCAAACTGAGAAGGGAAACGAGACTAGCATGAAACATAAATCTAATTCCAAGCCCAGCGCTTGTTTCTCTGCCTATCTATCCACTTAACTAGCCATCTTTAAAAGCTTTTCCATTTTGAAACATACAGTTATGGAAAGAAGTTATCTCATCAGCTCATGCCATGTGGTGAAGTTTCATCAAATGTCTAATAAAACAAGTTCATTAATTCTTTTAAAACTGTTTTCAGTTCATGACACATTTCCTCATTGTGTTAATATTGAACAAAAGTATAAGATAACTGATGCTGCAGGCTGATTTCCTCCTGAAGGCTTTTGAGATAGTACAGATTGGAAATTGGTGGTAAGCCATGTATCTTTTGTATTGTCTGGGAAGCTGAGAGTCTGGAAGATTTTGACAGATATGAGTTATAGCACAGAAATCCTACTTGAATTTCCTCTTAGATGCTAACTGGAGTCAGCTGAGCTGAGTACAAATGGGGTTGATGTTAGTTTACTTCACCAACAAGTACAGCTCTTGTCGTGAGCAAAGAGTGTAGTCATCCCTTGGTATCCATGGGGGACTGGTTCCAGAAGCCAATCCCCCACAGACTGAAAGCCACAGGCTGGTACCTAAATCTGTGGATGCTCAAGTCTTCTATATGAAGTGCATTATGTAGTATTATGAATACAGTTGCCCTCCGTGTCTGTGGGTTCTGTGTCCCCCTGTTCTGCATCTGCAGATTCAACCTATCCAGTTTACAGTTGGTTGAATTCACAGACACAAAACTCATGGATACTGAGGGTGAACTGTATCTCTCATTGAGTCCTAATAAAAATCGATTTCCTAAGTCAGCAGAACTCTAAGCATAGGAGGAGACCTGTGTGATACAAAAGTATTGCAAGTACTTTAGAGGGGTAAAGGTTGTTGATTTCGAATCATTTGGACCATTAGGCAAAACACCCAGCAGCCTAGAAGTGATAACACTATTATTATCAGTTCTGATTTCCAGTCCTCCACCAACCCATTAGTGATCTCTGAATAAATCAATTGCTTTCCCACTCAAGTGTCCCATTTCTCCCGATTGAATTTCCTTATCTGATTCCAAAGGGTTAATTAAACATTTTTTCAAGAACTATAGAGCACAGAATCCCATTCTTGCCAAAATTTTGCAGAGGATGGAAATAATTCTCTCCTTCCATGAAAAATTCTGTGTCTGCCAGGTCTTCCTACAAAATTTAGTGAATGAGACTGAGTGAATTTTTTTTTCTTTCTTGTTTGTTTTAGAAATCCCTGAAAATTGAATCAAAGCAAAGCAATGCTATTGTTCACATCTAAACACTGGTGCATTTATTGATTGATTTACATACTTATTTTCTGCATTTATTGAACTTACAGTACATTTATTCCATACAATCAAGTTTGAAACCCTTGGGGGGCTGGATACTTGAAATTATAAAATTACTTCCAAGGAGCAGTCACCCCAAGAAAGCTTTATCTCCTATGTTTTTATAGCCAAAGTTAATCCTATTGCTGAGGCAATGAGAATAGTCTTTAGCATTATTAGAAAGCATTTGAAGGAAGGGAAGTGCATAAATGTAAAAGTATTTGCAGGTCTTTTGTTCTGTCAGTAACTGGACCACTAATACCCCTTTTCCTAATGTTTGTAGCTTTGAAGCACACTAGGGCAATTTTGGAAATGGGTTACTGATTTGAATGAACAGCATGCCTAAACATATTTACTAAGCATGGCCCTGCCCATCAGAAAAAGACCCATTTTCCCTCTCAGTCAGTCTCTCCCATCAGGAAACTTCCATAAGCCTCTTATTCTTCTCCATCAGAGGGCAGACAGAATGAAAACCACATCACAGAAAACTAACCAGTCGAGCACATGGACCACAGCCTTGTCTAATTCAATAAAGCTGTGAGCCATGCCATGTAAGGCCACCCAAGATAGACAAGTCATGATGGAGAGTTCTGACAAAATGTGGTCCACTGGAAACAGGAATGGCGAACCACTTCACTATTCTTGCCTTTAGAACCCATGAACAGTATAAAAAGGCAAAGGTAGGACATTGAAAGATGAACTCCCCAGGTCAGTAGGTGCCCAATATGCTACTGGAGATCAGTGGAGAAATAACTCCAGAAAGAATGAAGAGATGGAGCCAAAGCAAAAACAGCACCTGGCTGTGGGTGTGACTGGTGATGAAAGTAAAGTCAGATGCTGTAAAGAGCAATATTGCATAGGAACCTGGAATGTTGGGTCCATGAATCAAGGCAAATTGGAAGTGGTCAAACAGGAGATGGCAAGAGTGAACGTCAACATTCTGGGAATCAGCAAACTAAAACGGACTGAAATGGGTGAATTTAACTCAGATGGCCATTATATCTACTACTGTGGGCAGGAATCCCTTAGAAGAAATGGAGTAGCCATCATAGTCAACAAAAGAGTCTGAAATGCAGTACTTGGATGCAATCTCAAAAATGACAGAATGATCTCTGTTCGTTTCTAAGGCAAAACATTCAGTATCACAGTAATCCAAGTCTATGCCCCTACTAGTAATTCTGGAGAAGCTTGTTTGAACGGTTCTATGACGACCTATAAGAACTTTTAGAACTAACACCGCTTGTTTGAACCGTTCTATGACGACCTATAAGAACTTTTAGAACTAACACCCAAAAAAGATGTTGTTTTCATTATAGGGGACTGGAATGCAAAAGTAGGAAGTCAAGAAACACCTGGAATAATAGGCAAATTTGGCCTTGGCGTACAGAATGAAGCAGGGCAAAGGCCAATAGTTTTGCCAAGAGAACGCACTGGTCAAAGTAAACACACTCTTCCAACACAAGAGAAGACTCTACACATGGACATCACCAGATCGTCAATACCAAAATCAGACTGATTATATTCTTTTCAGCCAAGGATGGAGAAGCTCTATACAGTCAGTAAAAACAAGACCAGGAGGTGACTGTGGCTCAGATCATGAACTCCTTATTGCCAAATTCAGACTTAAATTGAAGAAAGTCGAAAAAACTGACTAGACCATTCAGGTATGACCTAAATCAAATCCCTTATGATTATACAGTGGAAGTGAGAAATAGATTCAAGAGATTAGATCTGATCGACAGAGTGCCTCAAAAACTATGGACAGAGGTTTGTGACATTGTACAGGAGGCAGTGATCAAGACCATCCCCAAGAAAAAGAAAGACAAAAAGGCAAAATGGTTGTTTGAGGAGGCCTTACAAATAGCTGAGAAAAGAGAATCAAAAGGCAAAGGAGAAAAGAAAAGATACACCCATTTGAATGCAGAGTTCCAAAGAATAGCAAAGAGAGCTAAGAAAGCCTTCCTCAGTGATCAGTGCAAAGAAATAGAGGAAAACAATAGAATGAGAAAGAGTAGAGATCTCATCAAGAAAATTAGAGATACCAAGGGAAATTTTCATGCAAAGATGGGCACAACAAAGGACAGAAATGGTAGGGACCTAACAGAAGCAGAAGATATTAAGAGGTGGCAAGAATACACAGAAGAACCATTCAAAAAAAATCTTCATGACCCAGATAATCATGATGATGTGATCATTCACCTAGAGCCAGATATCCTGGAAGGTGGAGTCAAGTGGGCCTTAGGAAGCATCACCACGAACAAAGCTAGTAAAGATGATTTAATTCCAGTTGAACTATTTCAAATCCTGAAAGATGATGCAGTGAAAGCGCTGCACTCAATATGCCAGCAAATTTGGAAAACTCAGCAGTGGCCACAGGACTGGAAAAAGACAGTTTTATTCCAATGCCATAAAATGCTCAAACTACCACACAATTGCCCTCAACTCACACGCTAGTGAAGTCACTCAGTCTGTCCGACTGTTAGTGACCCCATGGACTGCAGCCCACCAGGCTACTCCATCCATTGGATTTTCCAGGCAATAGTACTGGGGTGGGGTATGCCGTCTATGGGGTCACACAGAGTCGGACACGACTGAAGTGACTTAGCAGCAGCAGCAGCACACGCTAGTAAAGTAATGCTCAAAATTCTTTGAGGCAGGCTTCAACAGTATGTGAACTGTGAAATTCCAGGTATTTAAGCTGGATGTAGAAAAGGCAGAGGAACAAGAGATCAAATTGCTAATATATGAGGGATCATGGAAAAAGTGAGAGAGTTCCAGAAAACCATCTACTTCTGCTTTACTGACTATGCCAAAGCCTTTGGCTGTGTGGATCATAACAAACTGTGGAAAATTAAAGAGATGGGAATACCAGAGCACCTTGCCTGCCTCTTGAGAAATCTGTATGCAGATCAAGAAGTAACAATTAGAACTCAACATGAAACAACAGACTGGTTCCAAATCAGGAAAGAAGAATGTCAAGGCTATATATTGTCACCCTGCTTATTTAATTTATAGGCACAGTACATAATGAGAAATGCCTAACTGGATGAAGCACAAACTGGAATCAAGATCGCTGGGAGAAAGATCAATAACCAGAGATATGCAGATGATCCCACCCTTATGGCAGAAAGCAAAGAAGAGCTAAAGAGCCTCTTGATGAAAGAGGAGAGTGAAAAAGTTGGCTTAAAACTCAACATTCAGAAAACTAAGATCTTGGCATCTGGTCCCATCACTTCATGGCAAATAAATGGGAAAACAATGGACACAGTGACAGACTTCTTTTGGGGGGCTCCAAAATCACTGCAGATGGTGACTGCATCCATGAAATTAAAAGATGCTTACTCCTTGCAAGAAAAGTTATGACCAACCTAGACAGCTTATTAAAAAGCAGAAACATTACTTTTCTAGAAAAGGCCCATTCAGTCAAAGCTACGGTTTTTCCAGTAGTCATGTATGGATGTGAGAGTTGGACTATTAAAGAAAGCTGAGTGCCGAAGAATTGATGCTTTCGAACTATGGTGTTGAAGACTCTTGAGAGTCACTTGGACTGCAAGGAGATCCAACTAGTCCATCCTAAAGGAAATCGGTCCTGAATATTCATTGGAAGGACTGAACTGAAGCTGAAACTCCAATAATTTGCCCACCTGATGTGAAGAACTGACTCAGTGGGAAAGACCCTGATGCTGGGAAGGATTGAAGGAGAGAAGGGGATGACAGAGGATGAGATGGTTGGATGGCATCCCCAACTTGATGGACATGAGTTTGAGTAAGCTCTGGGAGGTGGTGATGAACAGGGATGCCTGTTGTGCTTCAGTCCATAGGGTCACAGTGAGTTGGACATGAATGAACAACTGAACTAAACTGAACTGAAGCATATTAGGATGTAGAGCATTTGTCATGCTTGGGGTGGGGAGAGTCAGAATCTCTTTTTTCTTTATAAAATGTCCACAGATATAAACAAGATTACATGTAAGTCTCATCCAGAAAACATTTAAGTATCTATCTATTCTTGGAATCAGACTATAGATATAGCTAGTTTGTCAGAGTTTTGTAGTACCCCATGACCCAGACTAATATGTTGGACACGCATCAGTGAGGGAAAGATGCAAAGTAGGGGTAAGATGGTAATGGTAATGCATTTTCAGTAGTACAGGCCAAAGTTTAGTTACATTTGGTGGCTCAGTTGGTAAAGAATCTGCCTACAATGCAGGAGACCCAGGTTCCATCCCTAGATCGAGAAGATCCCTTGAAGAAGGGAATGGCTACCCACTCCAGTATTCTTGCCTGGAGAATTCCATGGATAGGCAGCCTGGTATGATACAGTCCATGGGGTTACAAAGAGTTGGACGTGATTAAGCGACTAACAGTGGGCTTCCCTGGTGGCTCTGATGGTAGAGAATCTGCCTGGAATGTGGGAGATCCAAGTTCAATTCCCTGGTTTGGGAAGTCCCCTGGGGAAGGAAATGGCTACCCACTCCAGGACTCTTGCCTGAAGAATTCCATGGACAGAAGAGCCTGGCTACAGTCCATGGGGTCACAAAGCATCGGACATGACTAAGCAACTAACACTTTCACTTTTTCACTGGAACTGTATAAACAACTTCCTGTTTAGAAGGTATTTTTTTTCTAATATAGTCTACGGCCATACCACCCTGAACACGCCCGATCTCGTCATATATATATATACTAATATCTATATCTAACATATATATATCCAAATATATATGTTAGATAATTGTGCAAGTCAGCCTTGCCATCAAAATTGTCCCCAGCATTCATTTTTTACTTCACCTAACATTTATTGAACACCATGGTACCTAGCCTGGAGTAAGCACTAATGTGATTCCAAAAATGAATTCAGTCCTTTGCACCTGAGATGCTCAAAGTCTGATGGGGAAGGCAAATCAACTAACAGACTAATTAAATACAACCCAGTAAATACTGTGATAGAGGTTAAGTTCAAAATGTCAGCGTTCTATAAGCCTAGAGAAAGTATCTGTCTGGAGAACTGGGAAATCCATTATAGAAAAGAATATTTCTTTTGAGTGGGTGGGAGTTAATGAGATAGATAAAAGAAGCAGTGGGTAGAATAAGGGGAAGAAAGGGGTGATGAAGATCATGGCGTAATTGCAAAGCAGTGCATAGGAAAGTGATAGAAGATAAGATAATGAAATACAATAGATTAGGGTTCAACTATGAAGGACTTTGGGCTTCCCTGATGACTCAAAAGGTGAAGAATCTGCCTGCAGTGCAGGAGACCTGGGTTTGATCCCTGTGTTGGGAAGACCCACTGGAGGAGGGATCCGCTAACCACTCCAGTGTTCTTGCCTGGAGAATTCCATGGACAGAGGACCCTGTAGGCTAAAGTCCATGGGATTGCAAAGAGTAAGACACAGCTGAGCAACTTGCTCACATGAAGGACTTTATACGAATTTTCATTTCATTTTCTGAGAACGTGATACCTTGGGAAAGGCCTTCTAGACTTCTAGGTTGTTTTCTCTGGTCATTTCATGGCACAACTCATAAAATCATTGCATACCTCCTCATTAAAAATATCAATTGCCAAAAGAAGCAAAGATATTTTATGTTTATTCTGAGGGAAAGGGGAATTTTATTATAATGGGCATTTTGCATACATTATCCTGTTTAATTCTTCCAAGTCAATGGTGGTAGGCATTATTCATTCCTCATTTTTAGGATAAAAAAGTTGAAAACTGATACTTAGAACAGTTAATTTGCCCAAATTCATCATCATAACTGCAAGTTACAGTTAATGCATTATATTTCAGTTCAGTTCAGTCGCTCAGTCACGTCTGACTCTTTGCGACCCCATGAATTGCAGCACACCAGGCCTCCCTGTCCATCACCAACTCCCAGAATTCACTCAAACCCATGTCCATCGAGTCGGTGATGCCATCCAGCCATCTCATCCTCTGTTGTCCCCTTTTCCTCCTGCCCCCAATCCCTCCCAGCATCAGAGTCTTTTCCAATGAGTCAACTGTTTGCCTGAGGTGGCCAAAGTACTGGAGTTTCAGCTTTAACATCATTCCTTCCAAAGAACACCCAGGACTGATCTCCTTTAGAATGGACTGGTTGGATCCCCTTGCAGTCCAAGGGACTCTCAAGAGTCTTCTCCAACACCACAGTTCAAAAGCATCAATTCTTCGGTACTCAGCTTTCTTCACAGTCCAACTCTCCCATCCATACATGGCCACTGGAAAAACCATAGCCTTGACTAGACAGGCCTTAGTTGGCAAAGTAATGTCTCTGCTTTTGAATGTGTTATCTAGGTTGATCATAACTTTCCTTCCAAGGAGTAAGTGTCTTTTAATTTCACGGCTGCAGTCACCATTATACGTAATATATTGCAAATACATTTAATGCATATATTATATATAAATATATATTTCACTGGAGAAGGGAATGGCAACCCACTCCAGTGCTCTTGCCTGGAAAATCCCATGGACTGAGAAGCCTGGTTCACAGTCCATGGGGTCGCAAAGAGTCGAACACGACTGAGTGATTTCATTTCATATATTTCATATCTTATTTAACCTTCACAACTCTGTGAAGTCATGTTTTATTCCCATTTAGAGATGAGGAAACTGAAGCTAAGAAAGACTAAATAAATTGCTCATGGTAGAATTATGGTTTGTACTCAAGTCTAGCTGATTCCTACACCTATGTTTTTTTTCCCCATTATTGTCACTTATGCTCAGAAAGCAAACCTGAAATGCTTTCTGGTTTTCCCAGCCCTAATCCTAGAATTATCAAATATGTTTTCTTGACAAACCCTTTCATTATTTTTCCATATTGTACATTTATCAACTGTGTCTTTGTTATTTCTGAGTCTACCTGGGACTCAGCACATTTTGATGCTGCCTTTTGTATTCTAAAGATTTTGGTAAACTTTTAAAAAGATTCTGACAAATGCATGTTTTGGACGACTGGGGAAAGTTTTTTTTTTTTTTTAATCCAACATGTTGGTAAAGCAGTGGAGGCCTTATGAAATAATGTGGCTTCTATAACTTCAGGAATTAAGTTTGGTAAAAGAATTTATATAGCAAGTATTTAGAATATTCAATTTTATTCTCATTATCCTAGAAACTCCCAAAGATATATGATAGGCAAACTTCAAAGTTTATTGCAAAACTTTGATTTTAAAGGTTTTTTTTTTTTTTTTTTTTTTTTTTTTTTACAAATCTTAAAAGATTTGGTGAAAACATTGAAAGGTTTTTCATTTGGAGAAAATCCGTCTTTCTTCAGAGAGCTCATTTTTCCATTTCTTTCTGATCATTCTCTATGCTGCCAAAAAAAAAAAAAAAAACTTTATCACAGAAAGCAAAAAGAGTGCAATAGTGATCAGTCCTACCTTTCACTTCTTTAAATGAAATGTTTTCTTCAAACTTCACTTTATTGTTGTTTTTGGAAGCTGATGAGTATGTGTCTTGGGTATAGCTCTGGGTTCCATCTCCAACCAGTTTTAGTCATCAAGTGTTCACAGTTGTGAAGTCATTCTTATTTCTTAATCATAGACTTGTGTGGGTTCCATCTCCAACCAGTTTTAGTCATCAAGTGTTCACAGTTGTGAAGTCATTCTTATTTCTTAATCATAGACTTGTTTTCTTTGTGCATTTTCTTAATGCATCTTGAATACACTCTTAAAATTACATAACCTTTGCATTTTTGATTGCACTCACAAAATAGTTTTAAGCTTTTAGTTTTTTCAAATGTATTTTAGTTATTGTTAAAATTTTGAACTATACATACATTCAAATGCTTAATTTACTATAAGGACAATTATCATTATACCACATACTCTATCCAGCATGAGTTTCATCAAAGTTTGAACAGTGTGTCCCTAAAGTTGCCTTACTTATTGTTAGCCTTGTAAAACTCATGAAAGGTAGGAAACAATTCTGATACATTTAAAAAGTTGCTTTTAGGAAAAAGTAAATATTATGATTCTTTACCCAATCTGGAGTTTGGAAAATATGATTATTGGAACCCCAAAGGAATGATGCTAAAGCTGAAACTCCAGTACTTTGGCCACCTCATGCGAAGACTTAACTAATTGGAAAAGACTCTGATACTGGGAGGGATTGGGGGCAGGAGGAGAAGGGGACAACCGAGGATGAGATGGCTGGATGGCATCACCGACTCCATGAGTCGGACACGACTGAGCGACTGAACTGAACTGAACTGAATGTTCAAAGTTATCTAGTTTTCTCAGCTTTGATTGTTACATTTGATGCATATGAATGTGTACATTGTGTTTTTCCATCAGCTAGTTTCCTTTATCCTGCTTTTCCTGCTCCCAGCTCCCATATCTCAACCAAATGCACTGGCAAGATTTGTGTCTTGGTTTTAGTGATTATTTTAAATGAACAGTTTTCTTGCCTTTGCCAAAGTTTATGGTAACCACTTTTGAAGTTTTAAAATTGAGTTTAAATCATATTTCTTTATAGGGAAACAGCCATGCAGTTATGTCATAGAACCTCATTGCACCTTGATAATCCTGCATTTCATTCCTTAATACCTCCTAATCCAACATTAATAAGAATGTGTGCTGCTATGCTCTATCCTTCACTTTTTGTTTATTGTGGGCTCAAATATTAACATACTGTGGCTTAAATGTTAAATAAATGAAATAAGTCAATAATATACATGTTCTTTTTTAATAATCAAAATCTAGTTGTAGGAAAAAGATAATGAAAAATGATAAAAGAAAATATGAAAATTTCACCCAGAGAAACAATTTCCATGGCACTGCTGAATCCTCACATAGGATCTTATATAATCTGCATTTAGTGACAACATGGACAGTTTCTTGAACTACAGTTTTGAAAAAGATGATACTAACTGACTACCATTTTCTGTACACTCTTAAAGTGTTATTCTAGGTACTTTAACAAATGTGACTATATTTCTATTTATTACTTTGTTTTTTCGCACCAACTCCTGTCCTGCCTTGTCTCCTGGGGATCTCTTCATTTCTCCCAGCACCCCTAAACAGCTGGATGTAGCCAGAGAAACTGTGGGGAGCCAGGATATTGCATCCCAACTCCACCATTTACCATCTTTAGGATCTACACTTTCTCTTTTTACATTCTCTGAGCCTCAGTTGCTGCACAGATAAAATGAGAAGTTGTTGTGAAAAAGAAATTATATGTATACCCAGTGGCTGATACTTAAGATTCCACAGTTTCTCTTGTAGCAGACAGACTGAAGAGCTGAAATTTTGAGGGCTAATTCTAATTCTATACAGGGAACAAAACTAGAGTAAGGGACTGGGGAAGGAGAACAGCAAAAATGCATCCTAAAAAAACACAAAAAATTCTTGAGCATATTCAAATACTTGGAGAAGTTCTTGGTTAAGATAAGGGTCCTGTGCCAAAAAAACAATGGGGGAAAGCAACTTTCCCCTAACTATAACAGGGAACAATAGATTTTCCGGTTATCAATGCCAGCCACAAAAAGACTCAACCAGGACCCAGTGGACCATATGCTTTTGGATAGAACTGTCCTCAAGGACCATCCACAACATATCATTTTGTAAAATACAATCATCATATAGCTTAGGCCCTAGAGTCCTGAAAAAGTGTGAGGGAAAATTATGTTTAAGAAATTAGGCAATATATTTGAAGGCTCCTGGAACTTGTCAGATAACAACTAAATAAGCCAAGAGACTACTTTCTACTCTTTGTAAATATGGCTAGTAAACCACAAGAATGTAGCTCTTTTTCTTTCCTGTTCATGTGCTGGGTCTTTCCTGGACTGTGGAGGAAGCCATGGTCAAATGGCCAACTAAAAATCATAGTAATTCTTATTCTTATGTGCTATGCCATTGCAGGAACCAAGGGCTTTCCTTAGGGACAGCTTAGTTGCAAGCTGCTGAAACACACTGAAGCTAGATTCTGTGAGGATAGTTAATTGTCAGGGCAACCTCTCAGATACCCAAAGCAAAGAGCAAAGGTCAGCCAGGTCTCTCATGAGGCTGCACGTTCTTCACTTCGTCTTCTCTCCACCTACCTGCTTTGTTCTCTCATATCTATAAGAGATCGTGTTTCTCAGAGACTGGCTCGGGTTTGTCATGTTTCCTTTGGATCCAGTTGAAAATATTCAGCTACAAACCACCCCAGTACTCTTGCCTGGAAAATCCCATGGACTGAGGAGCCTGGAAGGCTGCAGTCCATGGGGTCGCTGAGGGTTGGACACGACTGAGCGACTTCACTTTCACTTTCAAGCATTGGAGAAGGAAATGGCAACCCACTCCAGTGCTCTTGCCTGGAGAATCCCAGGGATGGCGGAGCCTGGTGGGCTGCCGTCTAAGGGGTCACACAGAGTCGGACATGACTGAAGTGACTTAGCAGCAGCAGCAGCAGCAGACCCAGTGAAGTAAACAGAGGGAACCCTGTTTGGTAGTCAGCGTCACAGAGTTCCAGTGCTCCTTGTTTTCTCAGCTATATTTGGTGTGTGTGTTTCATATTGAATTTTCAA
Source organism: Oreotragus oreotragus (assembly GCA_006410675.1). Classification (NCBI taxonomy): domain Eukaryota; kingdom Metazoa; phylum Chordata; class Mammalia; order Artiodactyla; family Bovidae; genus Oreotragus; species Oreotragus oreotragus. The sequence goes on along the minus strand of SJYX01022122.1, from coordinate 281,229 downwards.
AAAAGACACTGTAATTGGCCATATTTAATCTTTAGACAGGGTGGCAAAGAGTCAGACACAAATGAGCGACTGAACTGACTGAATCTCTAGACAGGGTCCCTTGGTTTCCTGTTTCCACATTGCTCTGTTACTTTGGCCAGAGGGTCAAGATCATATGTATAAAATCCAATTCTTCCTAGGATCACCCCTTTGGTAAAAACTGAAGAGTGGAGTCATTTTAAAAAGGAGTAATGAAACCTGGTCTTATTCAGACAAATCCAAGTATATCTAATAGAGCTAATATATCTAATCTGGCAGTCCTACAGATACCATTATCTGCAGTTCACAAATGGAGACACCGAGGCTCCAAGATATTAAAGATCCTTCCTAATGTCACATACTAGTAAATTACAAAAGTGGCATTTGATTCCAGTTGTATGTCTCTGACCCCAAAGCCCATGTTCTTCACATTTTGCCTTAACAGATGAATAACCAGATGGCCTGCAAAAATGGGGGCAATTTGTTTGAAGTCATAAGAATTCAGAATTAGCTTCCAAAATAATTTCTACACTTCTAAGCAGTGTATCTATTTTCTTGGAATTAAGAGATATCACAGGAAAGTTCTCTGTAAGAAAATAAAAACTCCATTTAAATGCTATTCAGTTCAGTTCAGTCGCTCAGTCATGTCTGACTGTTTGCGACCCCAAGAATCGCAAAACGCCAGGCCTCCCTGTCCATCACCAACTCCCGGAGTTCACTCAGACTCACATCCATCGAGTCAGTGATGCCATCCAGCCATCTCATCCTTGGTCGTCCCCTTCTCCTCCTGCCCCCAATCCCTCCCAGCATCAGTCTTTTCCAATGAGTCAACTCTTTGCATGAGGTGGCCAAAGTACTGGAGTTTCAGCTTTAGCATCATTCCTTCCAAAGAAATCCCAGGGCTGATCTCCTTCAGAATGGATTCGTTGGATCTCCTTGCAGTCCAAGGGACTCTCAAGAGTCTTCTCCAACACCACAGTTCAAAAGCATCAATTCTTCGACATTCAGCCTTCTTCACAGTCCAACTCTCACATCCATACATGACCACTGGAAAAACCATAGCCTTAACTAGATGGACCTTAGTTGGCAAAGTAAGCGTCTTTTAATTTCATGGCTGCAGTCACCATCTGCAGTGATTTTAGAGCCCCCCAAAATATAGTCTGACACTGTTTACACTGTTTCCCCATCTATTTCCCATGAAGTGATGGGACCGGATACCATGATCTTCTTTTTCTGAATGTTGAGCTTTAAACCAACTTTTTCACTCTCCACTTTCACTTTCATCAAGAGGCTTTTTAGCTCCTCTTCGCTTTCTGCTTCATAAGGGTGGTGTCATCTGCATATCTGAGGTTATTCATATTTCTCCCGGCATTCTTGATTCCAGCTTGTGTTTCTTCCAGTCCAGCGTTTCTCATGATGTACTCTGCATAGAAGTTAAATAAGCAGGGTGACAATATATAGCTTTGACTTACTCCTTTTCCTATTTGAAACCAGTCCATTGTTCCATGTCCAGTTCTAACTGTTGCTTCCTGACCTGCATATAGGTTTCTCAAGAGGCAGGTCAGGTGGTCTGGGATTCCCATCTCTTTCAGAATTTTCCATAGTTTATTGTGATCCACACAGTCAAAGCCTTTGGCATAGTCAATAAAGCATAAATAGATGTTTTTCTGGAACTCTCTTGCTTTTTCCATGATCCAGTGGATGTTGGCAATTTGATCTGCTGCTCCCAAGCTAAAAATAGACAAATCAGTCTAAATTAGAGGAGAATGGACGGTACCCAAAAGGAAACGTGAGGCCCAGTTGATTATGCTGGGCTCATGGTTTGCCCAAATCCCTCTGGCTGGCAGGTCCTATAAGGTGCTGTGATGTTGCCAAATGTCCCCTTTTTTTTGGTACAAAATGCAGGTACTTCAGACTCTGTACCCAAGCCTTAGAGAAACACTGAAAGGAAGAATGCAGGAAAAAAGGATTCAGAAAGCCCTTGGGAATAGCAAAGATCATTAAAACAACCATTGGAAGCTGGCAGCCCAAGAAAGTAGATAACAAAAAGCATTTTTACTCTCTCCATGAGAAATGTACTTCTCTAAGTTAGAAAATTAAAATGGAAGATGTGGATGCCTTTAAGGTTTTCCTAGTTGTGTTGAGATTCCTTTACTTTTTCTCATGCTATGAATTTCCTGAAATGTCTGTTGGTCTACATGACTGTCTGATAGTTGCTTTGTGGATGGCATTTACCAATATCATTCAGGGAACATTCAGTAATGTCTTGTCATGTAGTCACTAAGTCATGTCCAGCTCTTTTGTGACCCCATGGACTGTGCCCACCAGGCACCTCTGTCCATGGAATTCCCCAGGCAAGAATACTGGTATGGGTTGCCATTTCCGTCTCCAGGGCATCTTTCCGACCAATGGATTGAACCTCCGTTTCCTGCATTGGCAGGTGGATTCTTTACCACTGAGCCACCAGGAAAGGCCTTCAGTGATGTCTTATCTGCAGCTAAATGTATTTTTACCTCCTACATGCAGTATAGTACATTTGAATTTCTGTTAAAATATGGCAAAACCAATACAGTATTGTAAAGTAAAATAAAGTAAAATTAAATATATATATATATATATGGAGATATTCTTTCTCAAACTTCCCAGTAAGAGAACTTTTCTTTGCCCCACCCCCAACATCCTTTGAAAAGAGAACCAGAGTACCAATTCAGACACGAAGTATGATAAACAGGAAAATGTTTCAATATGTCAGTAATAACTTATTGTATAAAACCTTGATAAGTAAGACTGCGCCCTTCAACTATGACAGTCAGGGAGACTAGAATAAATTTTCATGTTACCTGAAATGGAATTTCCTTAGAGATGTTGCATTTTCAGATTAGCACTTAGCCTATAAACTGGTAATTTTCCTACTAAATTCAGTGCCTGCCATGGGGAGAGCTGTCAACACAGGTCTCCTCTGGTTGGAAGATTTAATTGACATGACCTACAGTGTGAGTATTTGTGACCTCAAATTTTCAAGGATACTGACAACTTTGAAAATTCAGTTGTTAAAATGCCTTCCCTAAGCACACCCAGGACTGATATTTCCCACCAGTTATGGTGTGTTGAGGAACAACACAGCATTGGACAGATGTTCAGAATACTAAATTATAACAAATTTCAAAAGCTGCTTAAAAGTAATAGGTCATAGAAAAATGGTTCTGGTTGTTAACTTCCATTATTGAAGTCCAAGACCAGGATGTGAGTAGGGTTTAAAAGTGTCTCTATGTTTCTTTGAAGCAGTACTACACAAAGAAAAAGTAGGTGTTTTTTTTTTTTTTTTCTGGGATGTTTTAAGATCCAAAAAGTAGTTCTGCTTTTGCTGTCTACCTGCCTCTTTTTCAAATGTTTCCTTTTGAGTTTGCCTGCTTTTCATTTTCTTATGAATCTCTCTGTGGAATCACATATAATCATATGATTTTGCAAAAGAACACAGTACATACAGTAGTATCTCTGAATTATGTAATCACAAACCTTTACAAATAAATACAAATAACTTCATGAACAAATACATTAGTTTAGGGTAGACTTAAAATATTTTACAAAGGCTTTGTCTCACTTTGGTCTTGTGGACATCTTGCTCTGAAGATCACAGAAGCCCCCAAACCCAGATTTGTAATTTATTTCAATTTCTTTTCAAGTTAGAACTTTGAGAAGGAAACCATTATAGGTCATCTCTTGATATTTTTGGTCCCCAGTTTACTTTACCAGCAGCCTATGGACTGCTTTGGGCCCTCTTTAAAGAAGGATAACTTTTCTGTGTATCTCAATAATAGTTGTTTGAGATATGCAGATTATAGATTGATTTTTAATGGTGAGTGGGAAGTTTTATTTTTCCAAAGCCTTATCCTATTCTAGTTTTGAGTGGATCATAAAATGCCACATTGAAACTGAGCCCTCACCTAAATAAACACTGTTTTCAGAATAGTGAGACTGGCCTCATTTCCACCTTGTAAACAATTTCTGAACCCAGGAAGGTTGCTGTTCTTCTCCAAATCCTAATTGTGTTGAAAAGGACTTCTAACCTGTACTGACACTGAAAAATTTTTCTCCATTGGGCTACTTGAAAGCACATATTGTGCTGCTTCTTCCATCTTAACATTAAATATTTTGGAAAATAAGTCACTGCTAATATCCCAGTCATCCAGTCCATATTCCACCAACATTTCTGTGGACTCTATCATAGAAACAATATAGAGTCTGGACAATGACTCATAATCTCTGTAACTACCATGTTTAAGACCCACCTCTGATTCCCACTGCCTCCCCCCAAACATTTTCCTCTGTGTCTCTAAGAAAAAGGTCTGGTTTAATACATCATTGCTCACAGTGGTGAATCATCATTTATTTACCCTCAATGTCACCAAAAACACATTTCCATCAATATTAAGTGAAGACTGGTTTTGTATTTGAAATCTACTCTCATTTTTAGGTTCAATTTTGAGCCTGTGAGTTATTTCAATAATATCAATGTGCAAAGTAGATTTAATTGAAAACCCTTAAGCAAGCCTGGTCAAATCAGTCAAAATTTGCTGTGTAGCAAATTTAAATGTTGGAAGGACAGCACCATCTGCTGGAAGGGGGCAGGTAGGGAAACACATGTTGGAAAATCTGAAGACCAAAATCCCCGATTAACACAAGAGTGTGTATATTCATGTTTAAGTAATTCACATATTAATTGGCAATTGTGTTATTTCAATGAAAATAACAGTTTATGGTTCAGTGGAAAGAGCACAGAGTGAAAGTAGGCTTCTGGTCTTGGTTCAGCCTTCATCTGTTTTTTTTTTTTTTTTTAATCCATATAACCTTGAGGATATCACTTCTTTACAATAAGAGTTCCTATGTGGGTTTTGGGGGTGCATGGGTAGTATTACTTAAGCTCCATACCTCATGTTAGTCAGCTGAGGGAATGGTTGTTAAAGTGCTTTGTAACCTGTAAATCACATTAGAGCTATAAGATATAAATGTTAGCATATCAAATTTTAATTCAGCAAGATATAGTAGAAACAGAGCAGGTCTAATACACTGCCAGAGAGGCCGTTAATTGGTAAAGTAATTTGGCAAGAAGAGGAAGAGCTTTAAAAACATTCATCTAGTTTGACTCAGTAATTTAACTCCTAGGAATCCCTCCAAAGAAAACCATTAGAGATGTGGAAATAGATTTATGGTCAAGAACATTCATACTAACATTATTTATGATGTTGAAATACTGGAAATATAACTGATGGTCATCAGTTAGTAATAAATAAATCCCATGATAGAATCATGTGTAGCACTAAACATCATGGTTTGAAGAATAATGATGAGGAAATATTCATAACTTAATTATAAGTAAAAAATATAAGATGTGAAAGTGAATGGCCAGTCTAATTGTAATTTTGGAAGGAAAAAGAAAAGAAGTGATCAAGGAAGGAAAAAGATATTGATGGACACTCAATACCATCAACACCGTTAACATTTTAGACTATATAATTCTTTGTTGTATTTTGGCGGGGGTGGGGTACTGTCCTCTATATTGGAGGCTATTTAGCAGCATCCCTGACCTGTATCCACCAGATGCTATAGCAACACTTCCCCTATATGTGACAATCAAAAATGTCTCCAAGCATTGCCCAATACCCTCTGAGAACCAAAAATCACTCTTGGACGAGAACCACTGGTTTAATGGAAAGTGATAAAAAAAATTACAGTTATTTCTTTGCTTGTATGTGTTCTAAGCCCTGTTTGACCAATAAGCTGGTTATAGGAATCAAATGGAGAAAATGGAGAGTAACTCACTGGTTCTCCAGGGTCTCACTTAAAGAACATTCTTGGGAAGTGAACTTGGTATCTGGCAAGTGCAACTCATGGGAGATATATGTCTATGCACAGATTGGGAAAAAAAAAAAAAAGATTTTCTGACATATGACCTTTAGGAATTTAGACCTTTTTCCTTTGTACTAGTTACATTATTTTGTGGTCATTTCTTGGCAAAAGAAACTCTGTTCTCATCACTGATAGGTGATGAATGAGTAACTTTCTTTTTCTTTGCATTTTCTGTATTTTCCATATTTTTCTGCAGTAAACATAGATTAATTTGTCATCAGAAGAAAGCAAATATATTTTGAGAGACCCTTGGAGTGGACCAGGAAGCAAATGTATGAATACTGGCTAGTGTTTTCCTGATGTAATCCTGATGAATTCATCTTCTTTTTTTAAATCCCTTCGTCATCTTAAAATTTGACAAAACCTGCATAAGGACATGTTTTGAAAAGTATAAAATGCCATGAAAATGAAAACACATTGGTATCCTAAATAACACAACTTCAGGTTTTCCTGAATTCTTTTTCATTAATTAGTTTACTCAAATTGTCACATTAATAAATCAAGAAATTTTTAGGCTCCAGGTAATTGTTCCTGGATAGGTACCATAGTTTATAAGAGGCTGAATAGTCTAGTCCATTTAGGAAGCCAAAGTCAGAATGACCAGCCACTTTTATTCTTGGTGGACATTATTTCTGCCAAGCAGATCATTTGTATTGTTTCAGTTGACCTCATAGCAGATGAGCTTTTGTGGAACATGTTTACAGAGTCTGTTCTCTTTCCTCAGGTCCCAAATATTACATTTTATATAACATGCTGGTTACCTTCAAAATCTCTTTTTGAAAAATAACCTCTTTGGAGATCTAAAGCTCACTATGTGAAGAGAAAATGAGCCCGAGACCTCTTAGCTGCACAACAATAACTGAAATAGGATAAAAATGAGCGTGCTGTTTCCCTTTCCAATTTCTTGAAATGAAATTTTCTCAGCAGTGGAGTATCAGTGTGTAAGTGTTTAGCCACAAGCTAAGTTCAAGGAGTTGTAATAAATTCTGCAAGCAGTGATTTAGTAAAAAAATAAATAAAAAGAAAAAGAAAAGGTAATCAAGGTAAAATATAATATTATGACCTGCAGTAGAAGACCTACAGAGATACAAAAATGTAAGGACTGACTTTCTGCCATCTAAATTCCTTTTTCAGTAGCTTTATCTAAGTATAATATACCTACCATTAAATTAATTCATTTTATGATGCTGTTCAGTAATTGTTAGGAAATCTGCAGAACTGTGCAATGAAACACACCAATTGAACTTCTTTTTGAAGCCTGATACTTTATTGTTCAAGTCAAACCTTAATAACAATGCATGGAGACGTGTGTGTGTGTGTGTGTGTGTGTGTGCATGCACGCACGCGTGTGTGAGTGAGAACAGGATTTGGAGAAGTGATGTTTATTCAGAATTGAGTCTCTTTGTCTAAAAATGGACTATAAAGGAATGTTGTGAATGTAAACGAGAAAAAGTGCTTAGGTTCTTGGGAGTTAAATACATCAGGAAGTCTTTTTTCAACCTGTGCACAGGTACGTATCTTCTATGAGTTCTTCTTGCCAGATGTCAAATCCACTTCCTAAGAACGTTTAGGCAAGACCCTGGAGAGTCAGTATCTTACCCTCTACTTTCTCCATTTGATTCTTATAACCAACTTACTAGGCTTTGCAATGTAGAAGTAGAGGAATTCTTTTCTTACTACTTTCCCTTAAACCAGTGGTTCTCAGCTAAGAATGAGCCCCCACCCCATCTCAGGGGACATTTAACAATGTCTGGAGTCATTTGGACTCTCACATCAAGGGGGACACTAATGGCATCTAGTAGGTAGAGGTTAGGGATGCTACCAAACATCTCATATTGCACAGAATATCCTCCCCAGCTCCCCATACACACAATAAACAATTGTTCTCTCCGAAGTGTCAGCAGTGCCAAGGCTGAGACACTCTCCTGTAAACTCACTTCATGCATCTGCTAGTCCCCATCATGGACAAAATGTCCGGCAGGATACATGTCTTCTCCAGTCATAATAAAAAAGTCCTGTGGTCACTTTCAAACATGTACAAGTTCACTCTAAGCAAAAATCAAATAATTCCAGTTTCATCTGGTTAAATATCAAAACTTACAAGCTTATTTGGAGTGTACACTTTTTCCACGTAGCAGTGCAGACCTGTTGGAAACCTACAGCAGAAAGCAGCATAGTTAGCTGATTCCCCCTTCCTATCTTGTGTAGCTCTCTGTTTCCTGAGCTGCTATTTCTATGCCTGTTACGGTCCAGCCCAGGTGGCCAGGGAATTACATAACTGGTACAGTTTCCATTTGGCATTAGTGCTCTCTGGCATAATTCTTGGACAATACAGACATTTTCATTCATGTGATGCTTTTTCTGTTTCTGTAGATCATACTCTTGACCCCACTTTCCAAGGTCTTCTCCAGCCCCTTTCCTCCTCTGGCTGCCTTCTTAAGGTACCCTCACTGGTATCTTGTTCTTCCACTGTTCGTCCCTTCCTGAGGAGTTTCACTCATCAATCCAGATGCTCTTCTTTGAGCAGATCCCTTTCAAGACTTTCTCAGGCCAGATCGCATATGGAGTCCAGAGTTTGTTCCCAAGTGCATGCATTATATATGGCTATGTAACAGATTATGCTGGAACTTAATTGTGTAAAACAATAACACTTATTATGTTACAGTTTTTGTGGTTCTAGAATCCAGATGTGACTTTGCTGATTTCTCTGGCTCAGAGAATGCCACAAAACCACAGTCAAGGTATTGGCTGGGGCTGCTGTCTAATGTTAAAGCCTTATTCGGAAAGGATCCTCATCCAAGCTCTTTCAAGTGGTAGTTGGGAAGATTTAGTTTCATGCTGACTGTTGCACAAAGACCACTGTCAATTCCTTGCCATATGGGTCTTGCCTTATGGCAACTCACAACATGACAACTTGCTTCATCAGAGAAAGCAAGAGAGAACCAGAGAGAGGAAGCAAGAAGACCTTTGCCCTGCTAGAGTTAGAAAGTCACTCTGGAGTTCGGGGGAGAATGAATATATATATATGGCTGAGTCCTTTCGCTGTTTGCCTGAAACTATCACAACACTGTTAATTAGCTATACTCCAGTACAAAGTAAAAAGCTTTTTAAAAAAGAAAGAAAGAAAGAAAGTCACCCTCTGTGCAGCCTTCCTTCTAAGAGACACTTACCAAACTCTCCTAGTAGACTGCCCATTGACCCACTTGGATCTATCACTTGGCTAAGGAAAAAGCAACCTTCTTTTTCCAATGGAAAACTGTCAAAGCACCTCAACACCCCACCCCCAAATATTTTGTTTCTTGGACTATGTAATACTAATCTCCTACATAGATCGTAAGAGTGGTAGGCCTGGCTAATTGCTGGCAGTACCAATCTGGAGGTTGCTTACAGGGGTGAGCTAGCATTTTGCTCTACAATGTGAAGGAAATTGGCAATTATTTATAATTCAGAATTTAGAGCTCAGCAAAACTGAGGCAGAAAGTATTCACTTTTACTATCCTGCTACCTTTTAATATAGAGGCAGCAGAGAATAGAGAAGCAGATTATAAAATTTTATTTAAGTGCATTCTGGAAAATAGAATTTAAAATAAGAACTGTGGTAAAACTGAAAGAGAGAGACTAGAACATCTTGTACAGAAGAGTATAATCATTGTATAGAAGAGTATAATCATTCATTTAATTAAGAATAAAATAGGCAAAGAATGAAGAGGACATAGACATAAGAGAAATGAATCTACTTATTAATAGGAAATCAGCAGGGGAGGCAATCAAATATTTGGAAAGACTAAGAAAAGATGATTTGGATATGCATTTAATGCCTGTTTTCCTCTTACAGCAACACATGTCTGTCCAGAGGAAAAAAGAAATATTGAACTAAGAGTGTGTGTGCATGCCTGCATGCTAAGTTGCTTCAGTCATGTCTGACTCTTTATGACCCCATGGACTGTAGCCCACCAGGCTCCTCTGCCCATGGGATTCACTAGGCAAGAGTACCGGAGTGGGTTGCCATGACCTCCTACAGATCTTCCCAACCAGGGGTCAAATCGGTGTCTCCTGCGTTGGCAAGTTTGTTCTTCCCCACTAGCACCACCTGGGAAGTCCCAGACTAAGAGTGTACAACCTGTATTTATCTTCTAAAAGTGAATCCCTAATATTGGTCTACAGCACAATTTTCATCAGTTCAGAATGGAATAAGAAATACAGATTCTGAGCCACCAGGGAAGCCCCATAGTATGCATTTCATATTTATTCAGAATAAATATATTCTGTCCATTTTATTTTATAAGGGCTTCCCTGGTGGCTCAGATGGTGAAGCATCTTCTGCAATGTGGAGACCTGAATTCGATTCCTGGGTCGAGAAGATCCCCTAGAGAAGGAAATGGCAACCCACTCCAGTACTCTTGCCTAGAAAATTCCATGGATGGAGGAGCCTGGTAGGGTACAGTCCATGGGGTCACAAGAGTAGGACATGACTGAGTGACTTCACTTATTTTTTATATTTGGGAATGTGACTGTTTCCTCTTATTAAACTATTGAGGGTAGATGTCTGATTTAGATTGGAGGTTTCATGTTTTTTACTCTTAACAGATTTTTGATGGTGTATTTTATCACTGATAATAATGGATACATTGTTCTAGGTAAATATCGGTTCAGTTCAGTTGCTTAGTCGCATCCGACTCTTTGAAACCCCATATATCGTAGCACGCCAGGCCTCCCTGTCCATCACCAACTCCTGGAGTTTACCCAGAGTCATGTCCATCGAGTTGGTGATGCCATCAGCCATCTCATCCTGTGTTGTCCCCTTCTCCTCCTGCCCCCAATCCCTCCCAGCATCAGAGTCTTTTCCAATGCCTCAACTCTTCACATGAGGTGGCCAAAGTACTGGAGTTTCAGCCTCAGCATCAGTCCTTCAAATGAACACCCAGGACTGATCTCCTTTAGAATGGACAGGTTGGATTTCCTTGCAGTCTAAGAGTCTCTCAAGAGTCTTCTCCAACACCACAGTTCAAAAGCATCAATTCTTCGGCGCTCAGCTTTCTTCACAGTCCAACTCTCATATCCATACATGACCAATGGAAAAACTATAGCCTTGACTAGACAGACCTTTGTTGGCAAAGTAATGTCTCTGCTTTTGAATATGCTATCTAGGTTGGTCATAACTTTTCCTTCCAAGGAGTAAGCGTCTTTTAATTTCATGGCTGCAATCACCATCTGCAGTGATTTTGGAGCCCAGAAAAATAAAGTCTGATACTGTTTCCACTGTTTCCCCATCGATTTCCCATGAAGTGATGGGACCAGATGCCATGATCTTCGTTTTCTGAATGTTGAGCTTTAAGCCAACTTTTTCACTCTCCACTTTCACTTTCATCAAGAGGCTTTTTAGTTCCACTTCACTTTCTGCCATAAAGGTGGTGTCATCTGCATATCTGAGGTTATTCATATTTCTCCTGGCAATCTTGATTCCAGCTTGTGCTTCTTCCAGTCCAGTGTTTCTTCTAGTCCCGTGTTTCCCATGATGTACTCTGCATATAAGTTAAATAAGCAGGGTGACAATATGCAGGCTTGACGTACTCCTTTTCCTATTTGGAACCAGTCTGTTTTTGCTTGTCCAGTTCTAACTGTTGCTTCCTGACCTGCATACATATTTCTCAAGAGGCAGGTCAGGTGATCTAGTATTCCCATCTCTCTCAGAACTTTCCACAGTTTATTGTGATCCACACAGTCAAAGGCTTTGGCATAGTCAATAAA
>SJYX01022122.1:255267-266985 GCA_006410675.1 Oreotragus oreotragus | reverse complement strand
GCTCCTCCATCCATGGGATTTTCCAGGCAAGAGTACTGGAGTGGGGTGCCATTGCTTTCTATTGTTTGACCACTTCCAATTTGCCTTGATTCATGGACCTGACATTCCAGGTTCCCGTGCAATATTGCTCTTTACAGCACCAGACCTTTCTTGTATCACCAGTCACATCCACAACTGGGTAATGTTTTTGCTTTGGCTCCATCCATTCATTCTTTCTGGAGTTATTTCTCCACTGATCTCCAGTAGCATATTGGGCACTTACTGTCCTGGGGAGTTCCTCCTCAGTATCCATTTTGCCTTTTCATACTGTTTATGAGGTTCTCAAGGCAAGAATACTGAACTGGTTTACCATTCCCTTCTCCAGTGGACCACATTCTGTCAGATCTCTCCACCATGACCCGTCCATCTTGGGTGGCCCCACATGGCATGCCTTGGGTTCATTGAGTTAGACAAGGCTGTGGTCCATGTGATGAGATTGGCTAGTTTTCTGTGATTATAGTTTCAGTGTGTCTGCCCTCTGATGCCCTCTTGCAACACCTACTGTCTTACTTGGGTTTCTCTTACCTTGGACGTGGGGTAGATAAATATAGGGAAGCCAAAAGCAGCTGGTTTAGCTCCTTGTTAGAGTTCTAGCTAGATGTTTGACAGAAGATTCTTAAAATTCCAAAATTATTGACATTTTAAAATGTTCATTTTCCATTATTTTTTGTTTCTGCCTTTTTACTGCATTTCATTATTTCCATTATTCCTATTTCATTACCACTGCATAAAACTAATAAACTTTTCAAAGCACTGACTCTACTCACTAAATGATTAAACAGAATTTTAGTAAGCACCTCTTATATGCAAGACACACAAGTATTGTGTGTACTACAAATAAGAACAAGGCATGGTTGTTGCCTTCAGGAAGTTTGTAGTCAATGGGAAAGAAAGGTTTTTATCCCACAAATAGTTTATTGATTTCTCACTAACAGAAATTAAACAGCCATTATGAATGAAGCAATAAAAAAAGACATATGCTCCTTACCCTTTCTGAATAATCCCCAATGCTGAACATGGGATAATTTATTATCCACTGTAACTATATTTATCTATTATGTCAGGTTTTTTTTGTTTGTTTGTTTGTTCTTTTTTAATCTAGGCTCCCCACTGGACCTGATGGGACAAATTAGAGAAAGCAAGCTGTATGAAAGTCAAACCTGGCAAGAGCTCTTTCTTTACTTTTGACTGCATTTATACAAAAATATCTGCATTAGTTGATGGAGAAATCAACACCTATTTAGACCTTTACAACTAAATATCAGCATGGACATAATGTAAAAGATAAAGCAGAATCAGTTCAGTTTCAGTTCAGTTCAGTTCATTTGCTCAGTCATGACCAACTCTTTGCGACCCCATGAACTGCAGCATGCCAGGCCCCCCTGTCCATCTCCAACTCCCAGAGTTCACCCAAACCCATGTTCATCAAGTCGGTGATGCCATCCAGCCATCTCATCCTCTCTTGTCCCCTTCTCCTCCTGCCCTCAATCTTTCCCAATATCAAGGTCTTTTCAAATGAGTCAGCTCTTCGCATCAGGTGGCCAAAGTATTGGAGTTGCAGCTTCAACATCAGTCCTGCCAATGAATACCCAGGACTGATCTCCTTTAGGATGGACTGGTTGGATCTCCTTGCAGTCCAAGGGACTCTCAAGAGTCTTCTCCAACACCACACTTCAAAAACATCAACTCTTTAGCACTCAGCTTCCTTTATAGTCCAACTCTCACACCCATACATGACCACTTGAAAAACCATAGCCTTGACTAGATAAACCTTTGTTGACAAAGTAATGTCTCTGCTTTTGAATATGCTATCTAGGTTGGTCATAACTTTCCTTCCAAGGAGTAAGCATCTTTTAATTTCATGGAATATAAGCACTATAACAGGAAAATAAAATAGCACAGGAGTGCAGAGAACTGTATAGTATTAACTCTGGCTGAAGAAAGTGATGAAAATAATTCTACTTGATTTAACCATCAAGAAACTAACAAACATAGATTCAGACATTTGTTGTTTGGAGTATAGCCCACCAGGCTCCTCTGTCTACGGGATTTCCCAGGCAAGAATACTGGAATAGATTGCTATTTCCTTCTCCATGGGATCTTCCTAAGCTAAGGATCAAATCGGCATTTCCTGCATTGGCAGGCAGATTCTTTACTGCTGAACCACCAGGGTGGGAAAGGAATAAAAGACCTTCCAGGCTAAGACAGGGTCTGTCTCATGGTAAAGACACTTGCTAAAGCCAGGCATATTTCTAGAGCAGGGCTTAGTCTGACTGTGGCATCAGGTTCTTAAAGAAAAGTGACTGGTGAAACTGGGAGAGCAGATTCCAACCAGATGACGGAGAGCCTCAGTTGCCATGCCGACTAGTTCAGATGTGCTTCTTAGCAGATGAGTAGCATTACCTGATTTTTCACTTAGAGTGTGATAACATGGTACATTAGGAAAATTACTCTTTTGGAAGTGTAGGTTACAGAATGAATTGGAAAAGGGGAAGGCACTAGAGAGACATACAGCTCCGTTGAGAGAATGCTGTCGGCTCCTTTTGAGAGACTACTCTAACTCCCCAAGAAAGAAGCTCACACTTGATGAGTAGCAATGGAAGTAGAAAGGAACAAGGAGATTGAATAAACTGTGGATTGTATCCGCAATACAGTTGTTAGGTGCTCCATAGAAAATGCTGCATTAGTCTGAGTAGAACAATATAAATCTGCTTTATATGAAAACGACCATCATCTTACTGCATACCACAAGTATTATGTATCTGCCACCATAATTTTTAAGTGGAGACCTAGGTAGTTTATCTTTTGAACTCAAAAATCCACAAATGAATAATCTCTATACCCAAAGATGACTTTTCTCCCAAAACACTTATTTTTCTGTTTATCCAGGAGGTGTTCTTCTCTGAGCATCCCTCACATGGCCTCATTTCCGGTTTGCACAATGCCCAAGCCAGTGAGCTCCCTCATTAACTCAAGACTAAGGGTTTTACAGCATTGATCTGTCTTTAAAAGAACGCGTTTCTGTTATATTCTGGGGACAAGGACAGGAAGAAAACATATACAAGATTGAAGAATCACAGGGTCACCTTAATGTACCTCCTAGAACAAAGCAAGTGACATCAGTTGCTTAACTAGTGGATGCTCAGTTCCAACAAAGTGGCATGAAGATTTCAAAACAAAAGCAAACCCTCACTTGAAATAATGATGTTGTAGATGTGCATTTCCTTCAAGACTAGAAATCATAAAAATAATGTATTCTAATGATATTTCCTTTCTTAAGAGTCTAAATGTTTTTAAAATTACAAAGAAATATTTGAAGTCATTATTACAGACTTTTAAAAGCATAGTCATTACTTAGTTGTAACTGCAGCTTGATCCATGCCTTTTCATCATCACACTGCACATGTCTATTCTGCTTCAGCATCTATCTCTATAGAAGTTTAGTTTGACACCAGTTTATTTCTCATTATACCTCCATTGACTCTAAAAGATATAGATTATGGTGTTTAGCAACCATCATTAAAGATTATGATCTAATTCATTTTGCCCAAGGAATTTGGTGAGAAATCTGTAATTTTATTTCTCTATTCTTTGACCTGGTCTTTCTCATGCCCAATAGCACATCTTGGTGTACTGGCCTCTACGTGTGGTTGCTGGCCATCACACAAGGGAAAGCAAGAACCTGAAAGCTTGGCATGTTTTATGTTTTCAAGAATCTGATAAACTAGTTAATATTTTACCCTGGGAACTTTTGGAGAGACAGTTAGATGCTCAGAATACCGCAAAGACTTAGGAAATTAGATTTAAACCTTAAAGAACCTGATTCATTCATTGGTCTAGAAACAACCTACTGTCTTTATGCTGGTACTACTGGACAGCTTAGATTCTGCTCTAGAACAGTTAATACTTTGTTTATTGAAGTGTAGTTGATTTACAGTTTTCTCATTTTTGCTGTACAACACTGATTCCATTATATATATAAATGTTTTAAAATACTCTTTTCCATTATGGATTGTCATAATTGAATACTGTTGTCTGCGCTGTACAGTAGGACCTTGTTATTATCCATGCTATATATAACAGCTTACATCTGCTAATCCCAGCCTCCTACTCTACCCCTCCCCTAGCTCTCTCCTCCTTGGAAACCATAGCCTGCTCTCTGTGTCTGTGAGTCTGCTTCTGTTTTGTAGATAGGTTCGCTTGTGTCCGACTTCAGACTCCACATATAAGTGATATCATATGGTATTTGTATTTCTCTGGCTTACTTCACTTAGTATGATAAGCTCTAGTTGCATCCATGTTGCTGCAAGTGGCAGTACTTCATTCATCTTATGGCTGAGCAGTATTACTTTGTATATATGAACCACATCTTCTTTATACATTCAGCTGTTGATGGACATTTAGCTTGTTTCCATGTCTTGATTATTGTAAACAGTGCTGCTATGAACATAGGGATACATGCATCTTTTTGCCTTAGAGTTTTGTCTGGATATATGCCCAGGAGTAGACTTGCTGAATCACATAGTAGCTCTATTTTTAGTTTTCTGAGGAGCCTCTCTACTGTTTTCCATAGTGGCTGTACCAATTTACATATCCACCAACAGTATAGGAGGGTTCCCTTTTCTCTGCATCCTCTCCAGCATTTGTTGTTTGTAGAGTTTTTAATGATGGCCATTCTGACTGGTTTGAGCTGGTACCTCATTGCAGTTTTGATTTACACTTCTCTAATAATTAGAAATGTTGATCATCTTTTCATGTGCCTATTGGTTGTTTGTATTTCTTCTTTGGAGAAATGTCTATTTAGGTCTTCTGTTCATTTCTCAGTTGGGTTGTTTTGGTTTTTGTTGTTGTTGAGTTGTTTGAGCTGTTTGTATGTTTTGGAAATTAAGCCCTTGTTGGTCACATCGTTTGCAAATATCTTCTATTCTGTAAGTTGTCTTTTTGTTTTGTTTACGGTTTCCTTTGCTGTGCAAAAGTTGTTAGTTTTATTAGGTCCCATTTGTTTATTTTTTATTTTATTTCTGTTGCCTTGGGAGACTGACCTAGGAAAACATTGGTGTGATTTTTGTCAGAGAATGTTTTGCCTAAGTTCATTTCTATAAGTTTTTATGGATTCATGTCTTATGTTTAAGTCTTTAAACCATTTTAAGTTTATATTTGTGTGTGTTGAGAAGATGTCTTCTAACTTCATTTATTTACATGCAGCTGTCAAACTTTCCCAGTATAACTTTGAAGAGATTTTTTCCCATTGTATATTCTTGCCTCCTTCATTGAGGATTAAAGGTGTTGATCATAGGTGCGTGGGTTTATGTCTGGTCTCTTCTGTTCTGTTCCATTGATCCATATATCTGTTTTTGTGACAATACAATACTGTTTTCATTTCTGTAGCTTTTTATTAATAGTATTGTCTCAAGTCTAGGAGAGTTATACTCCTATTTTAGAATATCAGTTAATACTTGATAACACTAAGCCAGTCATTCATTGATTATTGGTTACTTACATCTTTTTATGCTATTTGAAATCACACAGATTTTACCAGTGGCTATTTTCCTCTACTCCTTTAAACCTGGACATTATAAACAAATGTACATGAACTTGATGACCTTTGTTTTCTGTATAATATCTTTCTCTAGCCCACTTTCATTAGTGATGATGATGTGAAAAATGTGAAATCCAGAGGTGATCTTCACCAATGCAGGGAAAAGGAGGTCAGTATACTCTGTACCAGTTCTAGCACTGACTTTTGACCCCCAAAGGCTTTTAACCCCAGAGAATATAGTAAATCATTTCTGGGTAAACCAAATAAGACTGTTGGGAGACCTCTGTTACATGCAAAATTTATAATTCAGACCTCTGAAATATGTCAGAGACAGAGCCCTGGCAAACAAAACAAAATATGTGGAAATGACTCATTTACAAATTTTGAAAAGCAAAAAAAAAGAGAGAGAGAGAGAGGCAGTTTCTACCATTTTGTTTTGGGTTTGACAATTTCACCATTAGAGAGGTAAACATATGCACTACTCTACATTTATAGATTGTCCACTTAGACTTTATTTTATAGGATGCCTTCTCATAAACAGGATACTTGTTTATCTAAGTGGTTGCCTGGGATGGGATGGATGTATTATAAAGAAGAGAAGGAAACTTTGGGGGATGGTTAAGTGTATGTTGTTATAGTAATGGTATCATGCTTGGTGTCAATGGTATCATACATAAACCCATTTCATGTATGTGTAGTTTATTCGATATCAATTGTATCTCAGTTACTTTGTAAAAATGAAAAGTAGATTGAGAGAGAAACAAAATGATGGGGGAAGACAGAGAGACAGAGAGAGGCAAACGTAAAATACCTTTCACAACGGGCGGCTGCTACAGAGTTGGTGCCCGTTGCATTTTAGTTTGCTTTTCCTTCTCATTATTTATTGTTTTTTTCCAGGCTTTCTTTCCAACTCTGTGATCTCAAATACTTGTTAGGGGCAATGTCCACATTTGTTTTGGCTTCCCATCCGCTCTTTCCCTGAGCAGTGCTTTCTAAATACTTTTGTTGATTTCAGAAAAGCAGCCCAAGCCTGTTTTAACATTTGCTCTACTGATCTACACTGCTCTCTCCTCACTCTCTTCACCTACTGTCTATTCTATCTGAGAAACTAGACTAAGAAATTTCAATTTGTTTTAGCTGTTTGATGTTACTTTGTTTTATCAGTCCTGTGAGGAAGCTATTTAGAATTTCTTAGAACATCTTAGAATAACTGTTTTTAACTCTTTAACAGGTAACAGTGTTTTTCTCCAAACATGATATTTTACCCATGGAAGGGTTTTGTGGTTTTTTTTTTCCCTGTACTTTTAACTTTGAGAAACTGTTTAATCTCTATAAAATATTCTTAACTCTGCTTTGGGCTAAAAAATACTAGGAGAATTTAAAATTTCCTGGAAAATTAAAAATCAATATAATGATTCCCAGGGAAGATTGCATTAACTCTTTTAAATATTTATTTGCCCCCCTCTTCTCTCTTTGACTTTTCCTGTCTATATTGGCCAGAAAGATTGTCCTCATATCAACTTAATTGAGGCAATCATGGAGGGATCTACTTTGACTATTCTGACTCCACTCTTACTCTTCTCTTTGGTTAGACATCATTCTGTTTCCTCAAGTCAAAGCCAATTCCTTTATTCTTGTGCCTTAATCCTCACTCATGGCTACTCAAGCCCTGTCCCTCCAAGGTAGGTCCGGCCAGTCCTACAAGGAAGAAGAATGGACGTTGAGGTGTATGCCGGAGATATTTTTTAGTCCCAAGGAAGTAAATGAGGAGATAGGATGATAGGACATCATGAGGCTTGTTAGCAAAAAGAGATGAGGGCATGAACCAAAACAGCTGGCTAGGCAATGGGAATTAAAAATAGAGGACAGGTTTAAGACATACCTAAAAACTACAATCAGTAGGGCTAGGGGACTTTTAGATGGTGAGTAGGAATATAAACCAGAGAAGGCAATGGCACCCCACTCCAGTACTCTTGCCTGGAAGATCCCATGAACGGAGAAGCCTGGTAGGCTGCAGTCCATGCGGTCAGGAAGAGTCGGACACAGCTGAGCGACTTCACTTTCACTTTTCACTTTCATGCATTGGAGAAGGAAATGGCAACCCACTCCAGTCTTCTTGCCTGGAGAATCCCAGGCATGGGGAAGCCTGGTGGGCTGCCGTCTATGGGGTCACACAGGGTCGGACACGACTGAAGCGACTTAGCAGCAGCAGCAGGAGTATAAACGACAGAGGGGAGGCTATTGGCATCCAGGTTTCTAATCACAGGTGAACTCATGGTGGTGACTCTTACTGATAGAGAATATAGATGACGAAACAGGTTTTCGTAGAATCTCAGGAGTTCGTATTTGGACATATCATATTAAAGATGCCTTTGACGTGTCTAACGGGAAACACACAATAGATAACAATTGAGGTACAATTTTGTATGAATTTACCCAGGAAGGGAGTAAAAAATGAGATAGTATAGACTGAAGGGAGGGCCTAAATGGAATCTGAGGGAGTCAGTGTTTCACAGGTGGTCAGAAAAACAAGATTCTGAAAAAGAAACCAAGGAGTGGCCAGAAAGGGTGCAGAAGAGTCAAAAGTAACTGATTTAATTAAACACTCCCCAAAGTACATGCTGTAGGACACTTCTCTGATTTGACATAATATGGGATTCATTTGTCAAATATGTTTGCAAATGCTGCAGGATATATTCTTTGCTGGAAGAGTCCCCATCAGAGCAGTCTCCTGGTAAGGAAAATTGTTCAAGCTATAATCTAGAAATTTCTCAGTGTTGGGCCCCAGAGCACTTTTCAGACACAGTACATCTCGTTTATAGTCAATGCAACTAGTACTTTTCCTGAAACAGACTTTAGAGCTAGTATGATGGAAGCCAACAAGGAGGGCGATGTCATCTGTTTCCATCGCTGCAGCAAAATCCAGGGCATGTTAGGGATGGAAACCATCTGTTGCATTTGGCAGTGATCTGCAGTGGTTAAGAACTCAAGAAATACTATCAATTACCTTGTAGAACTTTCTTAAGGATAGAAATAGAAACTGTATGCAAACTGCTTAGAGCAATGTCTGGCCTACAGTAAGTACTGTAAGCTATTGCTTGGCAGTTCTTAGTCATAGCTTGGCAAGTTTTGCTGCATTCTATAGCAGAATTTTTATTTCTAGAAGTTAAAACGTGATTAGAAAGTGATAAAAGTGATACTCAAAGATTCAGATTCTAAGGTATATTTTATTCTTTTTAAAGTATAACAAGTAGAAAAGCAAGCACCTAAACTAAGAGTATATTTCTTAACAAATTGCCACAAAGAGAACACACCCAAGTAACTACAAATCTGGGTGCAGACAACATCCTAGAAGCCCAGTTCTTGCCCCTTCCCAGTCACTATCCATACCCTCGTCCCTAAAGATGACTATACTCTGACTTCCAACACTAACGTAAAACTTTCTATGAATGGAATCATATATTCTTTTGTATACTATTTATTTTGTTTGACATTATATTGGTGTGAATCACCTACTTTCCATGTACTTTTTCACTGCTGCATAGTATTCTATTGTGCCAGCATGCCATAATTCATTTATCTATTCCATAATTAATGTAAACTGGGGTTGTTTCCAGCTTGGGGCTATTATGAATATAATGATACTATATAAATGCATTTATATACCCTTTGACGAACATGTGTGTACATTTCTGTTGCTATTTGCCTAGAAGTGGAATAGCTGGATCATAGTAAATATATACATACTCAGCATTGGAAATTCCAAGTAGTAATATCAATTTACACTCAGAATTGTAGCAATTTACACTCCACTTAGCATACAAGCATTTCATTCTCATATCATCACCACTCCTTATTGTCCATCTTTTGTTTCAGCTATTAGGGTGGGAATATACTGGTATTTCATTGTGGTTTTAATTTTAATTTCTTAATGACAAATGGAGTTGAATACATTTTAGTATTTATTGGCCATGTGGATATCTTCATAAGACCTCATCAAGTCCTTCGCCAACTTTCCTGGCTCAGTTTTTATACTCTTCACCCAATTCACTCCCTGTAACCCCCATTTTTTGGGCCCTTAGTTACTTGATCAATGGACAGCCCAAGTTGCCAACGCTGTTACTTTTTTTATGTAGTGCCACAGGCTGCCTAGGGTTTCCCCAGAATAAGAGCTAAGCTTCTTCATGGCCTCCCTCACACCCACCATGGCTGGGGCTATGACATGGGAAACTGGTTCCCAGTTTCAACCCTACAAGACTGTAGAGGCTCTGGCATCTCCCACCATTTCCTTAGGGGTTCCCTAGGAAGGTCAAGTAAATTAACCTGGAAATATAAAAATTTGGCAGTGTAAGACACGAGCTGGAAGGAAACCAACATACAAATTCTCCTCCTTCCCTCCTTTCCATATACTCTCGGTATCTTTATGTCCTCTCTGGAAACTGAGCAGTCAGCTACATTTTCGTATAAGGCTGTGGGTAGCTAAGTATTTGTTTTCCCTTCTTCCCTGCCTATCTTCTCTACCTTTACTCTTGCTGTCCTGGACTTTTATCCTTCCAGTAAAGCTTTCCCTCTTGTTAACTTTCCCTTGGGGTTAATTTTTAGGGAAACTGAACTATTGATTTAAAAGATTTCATGTGTATAAACTTAATTGGTTATGTGTATTGTATTGGTCATGTATATTTCAAATATTTTCTCCATTATGTGACTTTTAATTCTTATAATGGAGCTTCTGATTAATAGAAGTTATTACCATAATGAAACATTCTTTCTTTCTTATGATTTATGTCCCAAGAAATCTTTGCCTACTCCAAAGATACAAAAGTACTTGACCTCTTCTGAAAGTTTTATTTCACATTTCATATTTATATCTGTAATCTACCTGGGATTTGTCATTTGATTATGTTAGATCAGAGCATTTTTTCCTATGTGGTTAACACAGCAGCATTTATCTTTTATATATTTCTCTGAGATTTCTTGTTGATTATGTATTAATTGTCAACATATGTGAGGGTCTGTGTCTGAACTCTGTTCTGCTGTTCTGTTCCATTGGTCTGTTTGTCTATGTTTGAGCCAGTACCAAACTGTAGCTTTATAATAAGTGTTCATATATGCTAGTGTGAATACTCCAAATTTGTTCTTCTTCAAGCTTGTTTTGACTATTTGGATCCCTGGGATTTTAATTGAAATCACACTGAATACAAGTCAACTTGGGGAGACCTGATATTTCCACGAGTACGGATCTTCCAATTCATGGTCATGGTGTATCCCTCCATTTGTTTAGATTGTCTTTAGTTTCATTCAGTACTGTTATTCTTACTTCTCTGGACTTCCTTTTTGTCCTGAACCCTGGCTCCACAAGTCCTTATTACCATCACAGCTTCCTAATGTCTTCAAAACTCAATGTATATTTTGTCTAGTTCATATAGTTGTTCTTGGTGAAGTTAAACTCTTCTACCTCTTTATTTAAATAATTAAATATTATTTTATTTGTTGATTCTCATTATCTGTAATTATTTTCTGTAAAGTCACCAGGGACACTGAATTAGCAAATATGGGACCATTGCTCCTAAGAGAAATACAGGGTTAAGTTCCTGTGGGCTTCTGCTCATAACATTTTCATTAACTGATCAGTACATAACATTGATTTATATGTTTCTGTTTAAGGATTATTTCATATACATTACTGATTCATTACATTGAATTCATAGCCAAAGCACTATAACTTAACATTTGAATGAAGGTTATATAACACACATTTCCTATGTAAGGGAAATCACAGCCTTTCCATACTGAGGAACACTAGGAGACACTTAAGCATAATATTACAGGAATATCATACCTGTGGCCAATTCATGTTGTTATATAGCAAAAACCTTCACAGTATCGTGAAATAGTTATCCTCCAATTAAAATAAATAAGTAACTTTAAAAAAAAGGAATCACCAGCATGAAGTGTAAAAAATAGATGTTGCTAAATAGACCGTGGAAACTATACAGCATGTGAACTGAAACAGCAAGTGGGTGGTTGTCCTGTTTGACCTCACCAGGGCATGCACATGTCAGGTAAGTCAAAGTGTTTGCCCCTCTGTGCAGGAATGAGCATGTGCCTTAGGTATTGAATTAGGGTTACAAATAAAATTA
>SJYX01022122.1:226699-253359 GCA_006410675.1 Oreotragus oreotragus | reverse complement strand
GGGAGGTGGGAGGGGGGTTCATGTTTGGGAGTTCGTGTAAAAAAATAAATAAATACAAAAAAACAAAAAAAAAAAATAAAATTATAGTGTGTAGAACAGTTTAAAATACAGAATCCATGACTAACAAAACTCAACTGTATTGTTTAAGTAAAATTGTATCATTTTTAATAAGCTTTGCTATAAAATAATATAAATTTCAAAAGGAAATCGTAAATTATACAGAACTCACACATTTGGATATGTTCTAGTCCATTTGAACTCTTTATCCATCCCAAAGTTACCCTGTCTTTCCTGTTTTGTATCTCAACTTTTTTAAAGGCATCATTTTTTATCCACTTTAACTGAACATATATTAAATCCTCATCTAGCTGTTTCTCTCTCAGCCTGGAAGATTCTTCCCCAAACTTCCAGGAACTCCCCCAAACTCTCTGGCATTTACTTCCATGAAATTTAATAAAAGGATGGCCCTGGCTTCACCTGCTAGAAGTCACCAGACCTCTTCACCTTTGATTTCCACCCCCTCCTCAGAGTCCAGGCTGTGTAAAGAATTATGCAGCTATCCCCTCACAGCCTCATGGCAGAAAATGACAAAACTATGTGCCATCCCCAGGGTAAGATTCTCTTTTTTTATACCTCTTCATCTCTTTTCTGTGATAGATGTAAACTCCAAAATTCCTGGCTACCGCCTGGGATTTTTTTGTATACAGTAGGAAAAAGCGGCTGATTCACAAG
Source organism: Oreotragus oreotragus (assembly GCA_006410675.1). Lineage (NCBI taxonomy): Eukaryota > Metazoa > Chordata > Mammalia > Artiodactyla > Bovidae > Oreotragus > Oreotragus oreotragus. The sequence goes on along the minus strand of SJYX01022122.1, from coordinate 252,627 downwards.
ACTGTTTTCCTTAAATATTATTACAGAAATAAATATTGAGGAAAAAAGGATTCTTTAAGTGGTGAAGGAAGAACAGAATCACAGTTGTATTATCTTCCTATGGGCTCTTTTGTTAATTTGTGTGTGACTAGAGAAGTCAGGGGATTCTGCAACAAGAAGTGATTCTAATATCAGAATCTAGCTCCAAGAAATGGAGGATGCTTTGTCCTGGTATTGATCTTCATTGAGTGTATTTATTAATCACAGAGATGACAAATGTTTATTCATTGCATTTCTCATGTCGAGGTATTTATAAAATGTTTAGCTTCTATTTATGGCTATAAATCTTGTTGGCCTATTTGCACAGTGGTATGTTACTCTTCTGAGTAATTAAATATACTTTATGGAAAAAAATAATATAATTGCAGTTAAATAGAGGTCATTCCCCTCAGTTGGTTTTAATGATACTTCACTTGTGACTCAGCTGGTAAAGAAACCGCCTGCAATGTGGGAGACCTGGGTTCCATCCCTGGGTTGAGAAGATCTCCTGGAGAAGGGAAAGGCTACCCACTCCAGTATTCTGGCCTAGAGAATNATAATATAATTGCAGTTAAATAGAGGTCATTCCCCTCAGTTGGTTTTAATGATACTTCACTTGTGACTCAGCTGGTAAAGAAACCGCCTGCAATGTGGGAGACCTGGGTTCCATCCCTGGGTTGAGAAGATCTCCTGGAGAAGGGAAAGGCTACCCACTCCAGTATTCTGGCCTAGAGAATTCCATGGACTGTATAGTCCATGGGGGTCACAAAGAGTTGGACACAACTAAGGGACTTTCACTTCACTTCAGTGAAAATTCTAACATAGGCCTTTTGGCTATCTTCTAGAAAATATTAACAGTTGCTACTGGTTTGTATACAAAGGGGAAGAGTGACTTTTAATTTGCTTTGAAAATGTTGATTTAAACAAAGAAGGCAATGGCAACCCACTCCAGTACTCTACCTGGAAAATCCCATGGATGGAGGGGCCTGGTGGGCTGCAGTCCATGGGGTCACTAGGAGTCAGACACGACTGAGCGACTTCACTTTCACTTTTCTCTTTCATGCATTGGAGGAGGAAATGGAAGCCCACTCCAGTGTTCTTGCTTGGAGAATCCCAGGGATGGGGGAGCCTGGTGGGCTGCAGTCTGTGGGGTCACACAAAGTCAGAGACGACTGAAGTGACTTAGCAGCAGCAGCAGGAGCAAACAGCTTTTTTAGGACTTCCCAAGCAACTCAGTGGCAAAGAATCTGCCTGCCAATGCAGGAGATGGGGGTAGATCCCTGGGTAGGGAAGATTCCCTGGAAAATTCCAGGGAATCAAGGAAATGGCAACCCACTCCAGTATTCTTGCCTGGGAAATCCCATGGACAGAGGAGACTGGTAGGCTACAGTCCATGGGGTCGCAAAGAGTCAGACACAATTTAGCAGCTCAACAGCAACAACACAAACAGCTTCTTTACTGAAGCTGTTATGCTTTAATATGTCCATATGTATTGGGCATCTCCACAAAGTTCACTTCACTTCACTCACAAAGAGATTACAGTGACCTGTAATCTTGAGCATACACTTCAGAAACCTTTTAAGCAACAACTTGTTGGAAGAACGCTATGAAAGACATAAATCTGAAAATACTACTCTAGAATATAACCTACATTACTTTGTAGGCATAGAAATTCCAGTGGAGGAAAATAGATAATGATTGGCATGAGCCATATCTGTTTGTTATTGATGCTCTTGAGATGGCTTTTCAGGATTGTTAGCACGTCCCCAGGATACCCTGAAACCTGCCAAAACAGTTGAGTTTTTGCTTACCTACATCATTAAACTGCCCTGTAGATGAAGCAGGTGTTGTGAGATTCAAGGATCGTTAGAAGGAAAGCTTCCCCAGTCATAAGGAAAATTTAAACTCTGGAATACAAACAAAAATTTTAGAAAAGCTACTTTCAAATATGGTTAATCTTTAAAGAAGGCAATTGTCAATTTACAACTCTCCTCTAAGTCTTCTTTTAAAATGTCTTAAAATTAGGAAAACTTCAACACCTTCAAAGAGAAAATATTCTAAATGATTTAGAATTTGTTTTTAACTGAATGTGTAAAACCTAGTTAGCCCTTCCTTGAGAACTGCATCATTTTGTGTTGAAAGTAATTGCTGCTCCAGGCCCATTAATATACTCTGGACATTTACCCCATCCCTAGATGGTCCCAGGATGTTCTACCTTCTGCGGTTACTTCTTATCTGCCCCTGAGTTCCTTCCTTCTTATCCCTCTTCCTCTTTCATACTTTACACTAAACTGTTTCTAATCTGCTGGGCTCTTGGAAACCTCAGTATGCATTACACTCATTGGTTTAGGTAGTAAATTCGAGAAGGTGGGCCCCTGAGCATCTGAGTTGCACTTCTTTGATTAGAAAGAAGTAACTTCTCAGAAAACTTTCTTCATTTTCTCTTGTTGTTATTCAGTCACTCAGTACAGCCAACAAATATTATGGCTTGGGACTGTGTTTTGGATGATCAGGTTTGCCATAAAAGTAAAGAATCTTTATTTTTGTTAATTAATTTCAAAAGTAAGCAAAAAGAAAATATATGATAACTTCAAATCCTACATAATGCTATATCTCTGAGAAAACATTTTCTCCTTTCTGTTGTTGGGTACACACAGTGGACTCTTAATTGTACAATATTTAAACAAACTCATTTAGATACCTCTTATGTATGAAGAGCCCTGCTGTTTGCAAGCAATACAGCCAAAACTATGGCAAACTAGATCCTTGCCCTTATTGTCTAGTGCTTTTAGCTAATAAAATTAAACATTATTCTATAGGTAAAATTTACCTTAAATCACTCTTTAGTATTTTATATGCATCATTTTGCTTTTTTGTTTTCTTCATTCTAAATAAACTTAACAATAAAAAAGTAAATCTTTTATAAATTCTTCATTATGGGAAAAAAAGTATGTTTATATCTAATTGTGATTTCTTTCTTTTTACTCAATCCTCTTTTTTTAAAATAGGTCCCCAGGAATACTTTTAATATAACTCTTTAAGGAAATTATCCTTTGGGAAGGTGGATGAAGCCTCCATTCACACTTTATGAGGTCCAGAATGTTAATGTAGGAGTGCCAGCATGGCATTTCCATATAATGGAGCTAATCCCCACACAAAATGTGTCAGTCATTTCACTGTGTATTAATGCCCCAGCTCTCATTTAAACAGTCGGGAAAGCTCAGATGTTTGTTTTAAGTGCAAAGCCCTGCTGATGCACCAACTTTGTTCAGGCCTCCGGCACATTGTCTGTGCTTCATGACCTGGAAAAAAGACCTATTATATCTGAAAATGTTAACGTTTCAACACAGGAAAGGACAGTAAGGTACAAGCTAACACGGAGTCATCTTTCTTTTGTACTGGATTTGGTTTCTGAATTCCTTCCTGGGAAAGAGTTCCGGCTGTAATTTTCCCCTGGCCAGCTACATGGATAACATCTTCACATCCCCCTCTACTTTGTGTCCTCTTTTACATTTACAGCAGAACACACTGTGCCTTGTATTACAGCCATCTCGTGTGCTCGGGGCAGCCTCTGCCCAGACTGTAAATTGGAAGCAGGAACAGGGCCATGTTGCTCTGCTCTTTATGACATGACACTATGAGTTCTTTCAAAAGGTTCTGTGGCTTATTCTAATAACATTCAAGCCAACAACTTTCTCTTCCCTTGAAACATTACTAGTGGAAATCACAGATACATATTTATTCAGTTGTTCATTCATTCACCAAGAATCCCCAGCACCTAATATGGTGCTTGGGGCTGAAAACGTCCTTGAAAACTGAATCATTGAATAAATGGCCTGTGTTTTGCTCACTGTAACTCCTCTGGAAGAAGGAAAAAAGCAGCTAACATGATTCTACTTCAAATAATAGATGAAAGATTTGGAGGAAAACTGAACTAACCCTAACTTGTCTATGAAAATGCAATGAATCTGTGTATCTTGTACAAAATGTGGAATCCGTGCCCCTCCCTTATGTTCTCCAAGATTAAAATGCGGCCCCCAGAGTAACAAAATAAATCTTAACCAGTTCCCATTCAGTCATTAGCATTTATTGAATAGATACAGTATTGGGCACAAAGGAGGAAATGAGGCATCCCAGATCTCGAATGCATTGAGGTCAGACATAACCACAGCTTTGCTGAGTATGTGGGATGTTGAAATGAAGGGGCATGTCTGAACTGGAGCTGGAGCCATGACCGACCTCGCAAGATTCTGCTTATTTGCTCCTGGGACTTTTCTGATCCTGCCTTCCTATGTGTTATTTGCTTGCCAGTGGGGTGGATTTGGTTTCTTATTAGCTAGACATACTGGAGAGAAACAGGTCTTGTAAAGGACAATTACATAAAAATTGGTGTGTTTTGCTGACTAGATATTCAATGTTGACCCTCATGTTCTTTGTGACTCCTCCCGCAGCCACCAAAGAATAAGAATGTCAGAAGATAAAGATTGTTTTCTGTGACTACAGGCATCTACCCATGTCATCTTATCCTATTTCTACAACAAGCACACTAAATGACATTTAATAGAAACATAATTACAATGGTGGACATCATCAGCAGATTTAAAATTTTACAAATATATGCCCTCAGGAACTTTCTGATGAATTGTCCTGTGGTTTCATTCAGTAATTAATAGTAACTTGGAAGTTAGTAGCTTAGAAACAAACAAACTCACCTTCTTTTTGTTCTTTTGTACCATTAAGTAACATAAAACCTTTGATACTTCAAATGTTTTAACTTGTCAAAGTCTAATAATCATTCACAGCTCCACATATTGCTGTTCTTCTCCCATTATAAACTATTTTTTAATGCTTAAACTTTATTTGCTTGTTGAATTTATTTCTGAATATATAATAGAATTCCTAAGTATATTCTTTCTGTGGTTTATTCCAATACATCTTGATAATTTTATCCATGCAAAGTAAACATGCCTCCAGAATGTGCTGCCCTTCATACTACTTGATGGTATTTGGAGCTGCCTCCAGAGGATTTTGTCTCTTAAGGACTGATTCTATAGGATCTGAAAATGCTTATGGAGTTGCTAATGAATGTGCCCTTTGAGCTCAGTGATCAAGGGTGGTTCCTTTGGTTTTCATTTTTGTCACCATATCCAGACTCATAACAGTTGAGTCTGGACAGAGGACAGAGTGAACGATGAGCAAGAAAAGAGATGGGAGCGTTCAGAATGTCATGATAAATTTAGACACAAATCCTTAGGCAGTGAGAATCTGTTGAATGTGATTTGTCTGAGAGACCTTGTTTTAGTAAGTAAAGAATAACTGTAAGATTACCTCCAGAAATGACAGGTCATCTGTTAAGGCTACAATAAAATGTGGTATCCAGTTGATAGTAATGGTAGTTTGTATTATGCTATAAAATGAAGTCTTTCTTTTCACACTTTACATTTTGGTTGTCCTATTGCTTCCCATTCCAGTACCACTGATGTCTCTCTCTCTCTCTTTTCTCTTGTCTTCCATGCCCTACTCCTTTCTCTGGCAACATCAAATTTCAGGTTTTCTGAACACTTTACACAGGCAATGGCCTTGACTCTGATTCTTTCCCTAAATGTTTTCTGCAGAAGGATAGTACATTTCTTTCCATTATCAAGCTGCATATCAGTAACAAGCTTGCCAGTTAGGCACACATTTCCCAAAGCCATGTAGACCACCTTCATTCCCAGTAAGCCAGTCCAAATTTTATCAGAAGCTTCTGTTCTCCTCAGGCTGCTTTCAGATTGGTAGAAGAAGAGGGAAAACCAAGTAAATCTTTCAAAAACATTTACTTTTAAACTTATTACAAACTGTTTAGTGAGAATTCAGGTTCCTTCAATAGCAAAATAAAGACTGTTCTGAGTTGCTTCATACATAGCATTGTCAGGGATCTCATTCAAGAGGGATATTCCCAGAGACTGCAAGCAGTGGTAGTACTGTTAGTCGCTCAGTTGTGTCGGACTCTTTGCAACCCCACAGGCTGTAGCCTGCCAGGGTCCTCTGTCCATGGAATTCTACAGGCAAGAATACTGAATACTGGACTGGGTTGCCATTCTCTTCTCCAGAGGATCTTCCCAAACCGGAGATAGAACCCAGGTCTCCTACATTGCAGGCAGATTCTTTACCATCTGAGCTACAGGGAAGACCTCAAGCCTGGAGTGATGCTTTATTTTGTGTTGAACCATCAGTTTTCCCTGGTGTAATAACTACCGGGACATCTTGAGTCTTGCTGTTAATATAATTGACCAGTCTGACACTCCTTGACCTTCATAAAAGATATTATTAATTGGCAGTGAGCTGGTACACAGTAATAAAGAGAATTCTACGTTATCAGCATACTTTAGAAGTCATTGTTTAATTTTACAAACCATTAATATTCTCTGATTCTTCCCTTCACTAAATATAATCAATTGCTTCTCCCATTGGTGACATTTACCTACAGATTGTTTAATTTTTCTAGGAATTTACCTCTGGGAAAATAATTTCCTCTTCAAAACTCAGCCTAGATCTTTTGGAACTTTTAACCCCAAGACTCTTTGGAGGTTTCTGGAGCAACTCTTTAATATAATCAAAGATCTTCATAAGGAATTGTTAAGAAATCAATGGCTGTCAGGTTTGGAACTAGGCCCTCTCTCTTGTGCACCTCAATTTTCTCACCTATCAAAAAACCAGAATGTCTGCTTAGCTCTAAAATGCTCTTTGATGTTGGGAAGTTCTTTTCACTGCTCTGGCATGTAGAACACTATTGTAAACTAGAGGAATTGGTTTTAATAAAACGTAAATCTCTTTTTAGGCCCTAGTCCTTACAAATCTCATCATTATTATTTGTTAGTGGTAATCTTTTAATTAAAATCTACCTAATCCAACCCAAGAACAATATACAATGAACATGTTAGGCTTTTATTAATAAAGGTTAAAATATGCACAATGAACATCAGTAGTGATTAAACAGCTCTGTGGGGTTTTTTTGTTTCTCTCTTTTATTATTGAAAGTACTCATCATCTCTACCCATTCACAAATTGATTGGTACTGTTTTGTGTAATAGTTCGTGTGCATTCACTTTTGAATCCTTTTGTCTTCTAGTATCTTGTTCGTTATTTTCTGTGACAGTCTGTATCTTGTAAAAGAAATTGAAGATATGGACGCTAATCTAATTCGTGCAATCAATATAGGTAGCTGAAGTAGGAAATTCATCCAAACTCCAATATATTTGGAAGGGTTTTAGCCTTTAAGTGATCAATCTAGTTAAATAAATGTATAAGATTAAATCACCACTTTCTACTAGGCTATAGAACTACCCCATGTCACCTACTCCAGTAAGTCATGACAGATAGAAGTGAACATCCTTAAAATTTGCTACTGTACAGACACCTTCAGTTCAGTCACTCAGTTGTGTCCAACTCTTTGCAGCCCCATGGACTCCAGCACACTAGGCTTCCCTGTTCATCACCAACTCCCTGAGTTTGCTCAAACTCATGTCCACTGAGTTGGTGACACCATCCAACCATCTCATCCTCTGTTGTCCCCTTCTCCTCTTGCCTTCAGCCTTTCCAGCATCAGAGTCTTTTCCATTGAGTCAATTATTTGAATCAGGTGGCCAAAGTGTTGAAGTTTCAGCTTCAGCATCAGCCCTTCCAATAAATATGCAGAACTGATTTCTTTTAGGATTGACTGGTTCGATCTCCTTGCTGTCCACGGGACTCTCAGTAGTCTTCTCCACACAATTCAAGCATCAGTTCTTCAGCACTCAGCTTTTATAGTCCAGCTCTCACATCCATACATGAGTACTGGAAAAACCATAGCTTACACTAACGGACCTTTGTTGGCAAAGTAATGTCTCTGCTTTTTAATACATCTTACACAGCAAAAAACAAACAAACAAACAAAAACCAGTCTGCATAAGACAAAAGATATCACCCTAAACCTTTTTAAACTAAATCTTTTTTCCAGTTTTATTGAGAAATAATTGACATGCATCATTGTATATATTTAAGGCGTACATCATAGTGGTTTGATTTACATATATTATGAAATGATTACCTCACTATGTTCAGTTAACATCTATCTTCTGATAAAGGCATGACAAAGAGAAAGGAAAAAATATTTCCCTGGGATGAGACCTCTTAAAATTTAGGATAAAAGCTTTCTTATATATCATAGAGGTGTGTTAGCTATAGTCATCTTGTTGTATATTACATACTTAATTATCTTATAACTGGATGTTTGTAATTTTTGAAACCTAAACATGTTTATGAATTGCTACTATTCTGGTCTCTATCTCTTTTTCTGGGTATTGAACTTCATCTCATCTTTCTTTCCAAAAGTATTTTTAATCTCTCATGATCATCCTTATACTCGTCAATTATAGTTTTTTAGTTTCTTTTTGATCATTCAGGCCACCTGCTGTCTGACCCATTTGACCAGTAATGCATTTTGTAAGAGGGGTTGCTTTCATCATGTGATGAATTTTCACCATGGCCACACTCCAGATAATCCCCACTTCCCTAATTTAGGGTTATCTAATACTTTTGCTGTGTCTACTTAAATTTGCTATGTTTTCCAGATGTGTCTCTTGTAAAATTATTCCTTTTAAGGGCTAGACTTTTGTCTGTCTCTTTTTGTAAAGTATACATATTACTTAACTTTTTAACATCCTTCTGTATCTGTAAAATATATCCTCAGTGCAAATTGCCCCAAAATACCTTGTAATGTGGTAAATTCATTGAAAATGGTGACTTTTTCCCCAAAAGTATAGAGATTCACACAGTTTAAATATACACAGAAGTATAGAAATTATTATATTCAATAAGCCCCTCTATACCCATCAACTTGCTTCAGTCTTACCGACTCATGGTCAACCTTGCTTCAGTTGACTCCACCACCCACTTTTTCTCCTCCTAGTATTATTTTGAAACTCTCCTAGACATTTTTTATTCATAAATATAGTGTTTAAATATATATTAGAATATATATATAACATGTTATACAAAAATACATATTAAATATATGTAATATATCATATATTTATAATATTAAGTAGAAAATTATCTTTAAAATGTCTCTTCACTCATAAATCTGTCTCTTATACACATCTAGATGTGTATAAGAGACAGCAAGCACACTAAATGACATTTAATAGAAACATAATTACAATGGTGGACATCATCAGCAGATTTAAAATTTTACAAATATATGCCCTCAGGAACTTTCTGATGAATTGTCCTGTGGTTTCATTCAGTAATTAATAGTAACTTGGAAGTTAGTAGCTTAGAAACAAACAAACTCACCTTCTTTTTGTTCTTTTGTACCATTAAGTAACATAAAACCTTTGATACTTCAAATGTTTTAACTTGTCAAAGTCTAATAATCATTCACAGCTCCACATATTGCTGTTCTTCTCCCATTATAAACTATTTTTTAATGCTTAAACTTTATTTGCTTGTTGAATTTATTTCTGAATATATAATAGAATTCCTAAGTATATTCTTTCTGTGGTTTATTCCAATACATCTTGATAATTTTATCCATGCAAAGTAAACATGCCTCCAGAATGTGCTGCCCTTCATACTACTTGATGGTATTTGGAGCTGCCTCCAGAGGATTTTGTCTCTTAAGGACTGACTCTATAGGATCTGAAAATGCTTATGGAGTTGTTAATGAATGTGCCCTTTGAGCTCAGTGATCAAGGGTGGTTCCTTTGGTTTTCATTTTTGTCACCATATCCAGACTCATAACAGTTGAGTCTGGACAGAGGACAGAGTGAACGATGAGCAAGAAAAGAGATGGGAGCGTTCAGAATGTCATGATAAATTTAGACACAAATCCTTAGGCAGTGAGAATCTGTTGAATGTGATTTGTCTGAGAGACCTTGTTTTAGTAAGTAAAGAATAACTGTAAGATTACCTCCAGAAATGACAGGTCATCTGTTAAGGCTACAATAAAATGTGGTATCCAGTTGATAGTAATGGTAGTTTGTATTATGCTATAAAATGAAGTCTTTCTTTTCACACTTTACATTTTGGTTGTCCTATTGCTTCCCATTCCAGTACCACTGATGTCTCTCTCTCTCTCTCTTTTCTCTTGTCTTCCATGCCCTACTCCTTTCTCTGGCAACATCAAATTTCAGGTTTTCTGAACACTTTACACAGGCAATGGCCTTGACTCTGATTCTTTCCCTAAATGTTTTCTGCAGAAGGATAGTACATTTCTTTCCATTATCAAGCTGCATATCAGTAACAAGCTTGCCAGTTAGGCACACATTTCCCAAAGCCATGTAGACCACCTTCATTCCCAGTAAGCCAGTCCAAATTTTATCAGAAGCTTCTGTTCTCCTCAGGCTGCTTTCAGATTGGTAGAAGAAGAGGGAAAACCAAGTAAATCTTTCAAAAACATTTACTTTTAAACTTATTACAAACTGTTTAGTGAGAATTCAGGTTCCTTCAATAGCAAAATAAAGACTGTTCTGAGTTGCTTCATACATAGCATTGTCAGGGATCTCATTCAAGAGGGATATTCCCAGAGACTGCAAGCAGTGGTAGTACTGTTAGTCGCTCAGTTGTGTCGGACTCTTTGCAACCCCACAGACTGTAGCCTGCCAGGGTCCTCTGTCCATGGAATTCTACAGGCAAGAATACTGAATACTGGACTGGGTTGCCATTCTCTTCTCCAGAGGATCTTCCCAAACCGGAGATAGAACCCAGGTCTCCTACATTGCAGGCAGATTCTTTACCATCTGAGCTACAGGGAAGACCTCAAGCCTGGAGTGATGCTTTATTTTGTGTTGAACCATCAGTTTTCCCTGGTGTAATAACTACCGGGACATCTTGAGTCTTGCTGTTAATATAATTGACCAGTCTGACACTCCTTGACCTTCATAAAAGATATTATTAATTGGCAGTGAGCTGGTACACAGTAATAAAGAGAATTCTACGTTATCAGCATACTTTAGAAGTCATTGTTTAATTTGACAAACCATTAATATTCTCTGATTCTTCCCTTCACTAAATATAATCAATTGCTTCTCCCATTGGTGACATTTACCTACAGATTGTTTAATTTTTCTAGGAATTTACCTCTGGGAAAATAATTTCCTCTTCAAAACTCAGCCTAGATCTTTTGGAACTTTTAACCCCAAGACTCTTTGGAGGTTTCTGGAGCAACTCTTTAATATAATCAAAGATCTTCATAAGGAATTGTTAAGAAATCAATGGCTGTCAGGTTTGGAACTAGGCCCTCTCTCTTGTGCACCTCAATTTTCTCACCTATCAAAAAACCAGAATGTCTGCTTAGCTCTAAAATGCTCTTTGATGTTGGGAAGTTCTTTTCACTGCTCTGGCATGTAGAACACTATTGTAAACTAGAGGAATTGGTTTTAATAAAACGTAAATCTCTTTTTAGGCCCTAGTCCTTACAAATCTCATCATTATTATTTGTTAGTGGTAATCTTTTAATTAAAATCTACCTAATCCAACCCAAGAACAATATACAATGAACATGTTAGGCTTTTATTAATAAAGGTTAAAATATGCACAATGAACATCAGTAGTGATTAAACAGCTCTGTGGGGTTTTTTTGTTTCTCTCTTTTATTATTGAAAGTACTCATCATCTCTACCCATTCACAAATTGATTGGTACTGTTTTGTGTAATAGTTCGTGTGCATTCACTTTTGAATCCTTTTGTCTTCTAGTATCTTGTTCGTTATTTTCTGTGACAGTCTGTATCTTGTAAAAGAAATTGAAGATATGGACGCTAATCTAATTCGTGCAATCAATATAGGTAGCTGAAGTAGGAAATTCATCCAAACTCCAATATATTTGGAAGGGTTTTAGCCTTTAAGTGATCAATCTAGTTAAATAAATGTATAAGATTAAATCACCACTTTCTACTAGGCTATAGAACTACCCCATGTCACCTACTCCAGTAAGTCATGACAGATAGAAGTGAACATCCTTAAAATTTGCTACTGTACAGACACCTTCAGTTCAGTCACTCAGTTGTGTCCAACTCTTTGCAGCCCCATGGACTCCAGCACACTAGGCTTCCCTGTTCATCACCAACTCCCTGAGTTTGCTCAAACTCATGTCCACTGAGTTGGTGACACCATCCAACCATCTCATCCTCTGTTGTCCCCTTCTCCTCTTGCCTTCAGCCTTTCCAGCATCAGAGTCTTTTCCATTGAGTCAATTATTTGAATCAGGTGGCCAAAGTGTTGAAGTTTCAGCTTCAGCATCAGCCCTTCCAATAAATATGCAGAACTGATTTCTTTTAGGATTGACTGGTTCGATCTCCTTGCTGTCCACGGGACTCTCAGTAGTCTTCTCCACACAATTCAAGCATCAGTTCTTCAGCACTCAGCTTTTATAGTCCAGCTCTCACATCCATACATGAGTACTGGAAAAACCATAGCTTACACTAACGGACCTTTGTTGGCAAAGTAATGTCTCTGCTTTTTAATACATCTTACACAGCAAAAAACAAACAAACAAACAAAAACCAGTCTGCATAAGACAAAAGATATCACCCTAAACCTTTTTAAACTAAATCTTTTTTCCAGTTTTATTGAGAAATAATTGACATGCATCATTGTATATATTTAAGGCGTACATCATAGTGGTTTGATTTACATATATTATGAAATGATTACCTCACTATGTTCAGTTAACATCTATCTTCTGATAAAGGCATGACAAAGAGAAAGGAAAAAATATTTCCCTGGGATGAGACCTCTTAAAATTTAGGATAAAAGCTTTCTTATATATCATAGAGGTGTGTTAGCTATAGTCATCTTGTTGTATATTACATACTTAATTATCTTATAACTGGATGTTTGTAATTTTTGAAACCTAAACATGTTTATGAATTGCTACTATTCTGGTCTCTATCTCTTTTTCTGGGTATTGAACTTCATCTCATCTTTCTTTCCAAAAGTATTTTTAATCTCTCATGATAGTCCTTATACTCGTCAATTATAGTTTTTTAGTTTCTTTTTGATCATTCAGGCCACCTGCTGTCTGACCCATTTGACCAGTAATGCATTTTGTAAGAGGGGTTGCTTTCATCATGTGATGAATTTTCACCATGGCCACACTCCAGATAATCCCCACTTCCCTAATTTAGGGTTATCTAATACTTTTGCTGTGTCTACTTAAATTTGCTATGTTTTCCAGATGTGTCTCTTGTAAAATTATTCCTTTTAAGGGCTAGACTTTTGTCTGTCTCTTTTTGTAAAGTATACATATTACTTAACTTTTTAACATCCTTCTGTATCTGTAAAATATATCCTCAGTGCAAATTGCCCCAAAATACCTTGTAATGTGGTAAATTCATTGAAAATGGTGACTTTTTCCCCAAAAGTATAGAGATTCACACAGTTTAAATATACACAGAAGTATAGAAATTATTATATTCAATAAGCCCCTCTATACCCATCAACCTGCTTCAGTCTTACCGACTCATGGTCAACCTTGCTTCAGTTGACTCCACCACCCACTTTTTCTCCTCCTAGTATTATTTTGAAACTCTCCTAGACATTTTTTATTCATAAATATAGTGTTTAAATATATATTAGAATATATGTATAACATGTTATACAAAAATACATATTAAATATATGTAATATATCATATATTTATAATATTAAGTAGAAAATTATCTTTAAAATGTCTCTTCACTCATAAATACTGGGAATTTTCTGTAATCCATTTATGTAAACACTGGAAGTTACTGTAAGTCATCTCTAATTGATCTATTCATAGTATTAGACTATTCTAAATAAAATATCAGACATGAAGGAGGAGCAAAATTAGGATTCCATCTAAATATTAATTATGTAGCCTCATTTTAAATATCTTGGGCAATTAATCCATTCCTCTAGATTTGTACTGACATATAAGCTATTTAGTAGTAAGATGGGCCTATTTGAAATGGGCCAGGTAATCCTGCCCAGTTGCAGAAAATGTTAACAATTTTTAAAACCTTAACCTTTTGCAGAGTTAATAGGCATTACACATAAGAACAAAATTCAAAATAATGTACACTTCAGAATTCCATACAGAATAGAAAATGCAGTACTGGATCTCTGCAATAGATAGATCTATCTGTCTTCACAGCATTGATCTGTATGCCCATCTGTACATATCTGCATGTGTATAGATGGGCATACAGAACTGTCATAATACTACTATTGTTTGTATAGCACCTGACACTATAATATATCATCTGATGTTCAGTTCACCGTAGAGCTGGGTACTCTTATCATTGTCACCAGGCTCGTAAGAAATAAAGTCTCTAAGAAGATAAGGCCATATCTCTGTAAGCCTAACTCTAGCACCTGGTAGAGGCAACACTCCAGCAGATGTTTTCTGAATCCAAAACTTGTGCTCGTTTTCTCATTTCTGATTCTCATGGGTCCTGTTAAACCAGTGTACCACTGAGATGTAAGTTTCTTGAAGACGTAGACCCTTAAAGATCTATTATAAGAAGTAATATAGACATGATGCTACTAATGTAGCAAACAGTCAAGTACTGCATAAATGCTAGTAATGTTACCAGATTTCTACATGACAGCTCAAACAGATATAGGTCTGGACCCTGGAGAGGCCCAGTGACACATATTCTGTTCTTTGCAGAATTCTGAAGCGACCCACTCCAGTGTTCTTGCCTGGAGAATCCCAGGGACGGAGGAGCCTGGTAGGCTGCCGTCTATGGGNGACAGCTCAAACAGATATAGGTCTGGACCCTGGAGAGGCCCAGTGACACATATTCTGTTCTTTGCAGAATTCTGAAGCGACCCACTCCAGTGTTCTTGCCTGGAGAATCCCAGGGACGGAGGAGCCTGGTAGGCTGCCGTCTATGGGGTCAGACAGAGTCGGACACAACTGAGGTGACTTAGTAGCAGCAGCAGCAACTGCATCAACCTTGTATTTTATTTTCCTGTTCAACTTTCTCTTGGTCAATATCATATAATGAAATTCCCAAAATGGTGTGTGTTACATAGTAGGTAAACAGGGAACATTCGTTGAATAAATAAATGGGTGAAAATTGATGACTGTATCCCTGGCTCTTGTACCAGACCTTGATTTAAAGAGAGAGATTCCATGAGTTGCAAACATTGAATATAACAAAACAGAGAGGAGTAGTCCCAGGAACCCCAGGTGATGCCCTGTGCAGACCCTCGTGCCCAGGTATCTATTCACACCATAGCCCAGGGCAAACCTCTGCTGAGCCCTAAACTTGATTGCTCTTAGCTGACAGTGTCACTAGACAACCCCACTGAAGATGTTCCCTTCTGTTCATTTGTTTGTTTGTGTAGCAGTTTCCAAAGTCTTCACAGACATTGTGTTTGAGCCTCTAAATAACTCTGGAAGGAAACTCCCAAACACCTGTACCTTACCAGGTTCCTTGGTCTCTAAGCTCCTTTCCTATTCTGGTGCTGTGATTCTGAAGAACTACTTTCTCCTCACTCGTATTAATCAATGAGAAACATGTGCTTGTCTATCATGAAGTTAACTTCCCAACTCTTAAGCTATCGTAAAGCAAAGTAGACTTTTTATGTGGTAATTTTCTGCACATCATTTTTTATTTTGATTTTAGATCATATTCCCAATTAACATGTGTGTGCACATACATTTTTGTATATGTATTCTAAAGTTATACATCATAGTTAGATAACTGTTTACATTCAGGCATAGACATACATCCACTGTATTTGCACAAAAAACCTTATAAGAAAACTTACATCTTTGTATCTCAACAAGAAGCATAAATCAGTGTTGAAATTTAGTAGGATGGTTTCTGAACATTTTTCATTCTGCCTGCTGTACATGTTCTCCTCTACCTGTTCCTCAAGATTCCCAAGTTCTTGGACATCCGTGACCCAATTTTCTCCTTATTTCCTATATATGGAGTAAACTCTTAAGCATATTAAAACTTCTGGTATTTTCCAGTAGAAAAAAATTGTGCTTACCTCGCTATATTTTTTTCAGCTTCTTTTAAAATAACTGAGAGGCTTAGAATGCTTTGCATAAGACTTCTTTCACATCCCAAGCCTTTTTGGGTGAAAAAAGAATCCTTTGATGTAAATCTTTTTTGATGTAATCCTTTTCTAATATTAATCTTATTCACTGTGTGTCAGTCTTTAATTACTATTAGCCCTTTAATCTGACCACGTGTGGGATTTGGGCTGTGGTGCGGACTTTGCTAGCACAGTAATGTGACTCCAGTTACATGAATTAGCTTTCCCTTTTCAATAAATAAGAGTACAGGTCCCTAACTATCCCATCTTAGAGGTGTTCTTTTAATCCCCAAAGTTATCAAGGACAGCTAAAAGTAACCATAGTATACCACAAGCTGTTGGTGGTCACCTTGGGGCATCTTGATGTATGCTGTAATATTATTATTTGTATTAGTAGTTATAGCATTCTAACATATTTCTATGGTACTTTATCATTTATAAAAGAACTTCCTGTATAGGAGCCATTCGTATTCCTTATTCATTTCACCTTAACAAAATCCCTGTGATACAAACAGGGCTCCCTTTTTCTGGATGGGAAAATCTGGGCTAGGAGTATTCCAGCTATTTGACGAAGGTCGCTTTGACAAAGCCTCTCTGCCCCAGGTCCCTGTTACGGTCTATGTGACTTTACCCAGCAAATTTCCGCAGTATGGCTATGCAGCTCTTCCAGTTTTGAAGATGTTTGGGCAGTAGTTTCATTAACACATGTATTATTGCTGTCTCAGGTGATATCTGTACCTAGATTTCAAAATAGTGATCTGGTGTAGAAGATTGTCCTTGAAGGAAATAGATCATCAGTGTTGCCTTTTTCAGAATATGTTGTGCATAGATATGCTCATTCGTGTCAAATTTTAGATTCCATGCATAATTGATGTCATATGGTGATTTTCTTTCTCTTTCTGATTTCACTTAGTATGATAGTCTTTAGGTCCATCTTTTTTGCTGAAGATGGCATTATTTAATTTTTTATGGCTGAGTAATATTCCACTGTACATGTGTACCAGATCTTCTTTATCCATTTATCTGTCAATGGACATTTAGGTTGTTTCCATGTCTTAGCTATTATAAATAAGTGCTACTGTAAATATAGGGGTTCATATATCTTTTTGAATTATAGTTTTATCTGGATATATGCCCAAGATTGGGATTGTTGGATCATATGACACCTGTTTTTTTTTTTTTTGTTTTTTGTAGAACGTTCATACTGTTTACCACAGTAGCTGCACCTTCCCACCAACAGTGTAGGAGGATTCCCTTTTGCCTTTTGTCTATTCTACCGCACACTATAGTTGGAATAACAATCACCAATTTTAATGACTTGTATCCTAGTATTGATTAGGAATTAGAGTACCCTTTAATTGGAAACCCTTGACCTACGTGCAGAAATAGATACTTTAATAGATCCCTTGAATAGATTACCATCCATAATCATGATAGTTTTTCATAAATGTTTACAGATTGGATAAATTCTGTATTGGAGTATAATTTCTTTACGATGTTGTGCTAGCTAGTTTTTCCACCCTTTTCTTGAGGTCAAACAGGCCAATACAAAATTTGACTCTAAAGAAGAAGAAATAGTGTATTCATTTGAATTTTTTTTTTCATTTTAAAAGCATAAAGGATTGAATTAACCAAAATTGAATAGAATTGAACCATAGTATTTTTTTCGAGATAATTTGTTGTTGTTCTGTTGTTCCTTGCAAACTCCTGCCTGACTCTTTGCAATCTCATGGACTGCAGCACCCAGGCTCCTCTGTCCTTCGCTATCTCACAGAGGTTGCTCAAATTCACGTCCAGTGAATTGGTGACGCTATCTAACCACTTCATCCTCTGCCACCCACTTCTTTTGTCTTCAGTCTTTCTCAGCATCAGAGTCTTTTGCAATGACTTGGCTCTTCATGTAGGTGGCGAAAGTATAGGAGCTTCAGCTTCAGTCCTTCCAGTGAATATTCAGGGTTGATGTCCCTTAGGATTAACTAAGTGTTTGACCTCCTTGCAGTCCAAGCAACTCTCAAGAGTACCACAATTTGAAAGCATCAGTTCTTCAGCACTCACCTTCTTTTGGCTTCCCTATTGGCTCAGTTGTAAAGAATCCACCTGCCAATGCAGGAGATGCAATATACGTGGGGAAGATCCCCTGGAGAAGGAAATGGCAATCCATTCTAGAATTCTTGCCTGGGAAATCACGTGGACAGAGGAGTCGGGCAGCTACAGTCCATGGGGTTGCAAAAGAGTTGGACATGTTAGCAACTAAACAACAACAGCCTTCTTTATGGTCCAACTCACATCTGTACATGACTACTGGAAAAACTATGGTTTTGACTATACAGACCTTTGTTGACAAAGTGATGTCTCTGCTTTTTAATATGCTGTCTAGGTTTGTCATAGCTTTCCTTCCAGGGAGCCAGCATCTTTTAATTTCATGGTTGTGGTCACCATCCACAGTGATTTTAGAGTCCAAGAAAATAAAATCTGTCACTGCTTCCACTTTTTCCCCTTCTATTTACATGAAGTAACGGGACTAGACGCCATGATCTTAGATTTTTAATGTTGAGTTTCAAGCCACTTTTTCACTTTGCTATTTCACCTTCATCAAGAGGCTCTTTAGTTCCTCTTTGCTTTCTGCCATTAGAGTGGTGTTATCTGCATTTCTGAGATTGTTGATATTCCTTCCGGCAATCTTGATTCCAGCTTGTCATTCATCCAGCCTGGCATTTTGCATGATGTACCCTGCATATAAGTTAAACAAACTGGATGACAATATATAGCCTTGTCATACTCCTTTCCCAATCTTAAACCAGTCCATTGTTCCAAGTAAGGTCCTAATGGTTGCTTCTTGACCTGCATGAAGATTTCTCAAGAGATAGATAAGGTGGTCTGATATTCTAATCTCTTTAAGAATTTTTCAGTGTGTTGTGGTCCACACAGTCAAAGGCTTTCATATAGTCAATGAAGCAGAAATAGATGTTTTTCTGGAATTCCCTTGTTTTTTTTCTGTGATCCAACAACTGTTGGCAATTTGATCCCTTGTTCCTCTGCCTTTTCTAAACCCAGCTTGTACATCTGGAATTTCTTTGTTCACATGCTGCTGAAGCCTAGCTTGAAGGATTTTGAGCATAGCCTTACTAGTGTGTGAAATGAGTGCAACTGTATGGTAATTTGAACATTCTTTGGCATTGCTCTCCTTTGGGGTTGGAATGAAAACTGACCTTTTCCAGTCCTATGGCCATTGCTGAGCTTTCCAAATTGGCTTACATATTGAATGTAGCACTTTAACGGCATCATCTTTTAGGATTTTCAGTAACTCAGCTGAAATTCCTTCACCTCCACCAACTTTGTTCATAGAAATGCTTCCAAAGGCCCACTTGACTTCATACTCCAGAATATCTGGCTCTTGGTGAGTGGCCACACCATCGTTGTTATCTGGGTCATTAAAATCTTTTTTGTATAGTTGTTCTGTGTATTCTTATCACCTCTTCTTAATCCCTTCTGCTTCTGTTAGGTCCTTACTGTTTTCATCCTTTATTGTGCCCAAGATAATTATTTAAAAAATAAAGAGTGGCACAACCTCATGACAGTCAGATAAAACTATTCCCCAGAAAATAGTCAATTGTTAGAAATTGGCTTTATCTTCAATCTCAGAAATCAAAGTCTGACCCTATTAATGTAAAGAAAGAAATGGAAAATACCCTATTTCTAGATATTTCCACTCATTTATAGATGCCTAGCTTAATGTCTGACAATAATAGCAGCTTCTTTCTCTGAAGAAAGAAGTTGTTAAATATAGTAACTCATTTTACTTTTGATAGTGTATACTACCCTTTTGTGCCTGTATGCTGGTGGCTCAGATGGTAAAGAATCTGCCTGCAATTCAGGAGACTCGGGTTTGATCCCTGGATCAGGAAGATCCCCTGGAGAAGGGAATGGCTATGCACGCCAGTATTCTTGCCTGGAGAATTCCATGGACAGAAGAACCTGGCAGGCTACAGTCCGTGAATCCTCAGAGTGGGACATGACTGAGCAACTAGCACTTTCCCTTTCACCCTGTGGACTAAAAAAGTAAATACTCCCATGAAAAATTAATTTTGAAATCTAATCTTTCAAAACTTTAAGACACAAGATGTTGAAATAACGTGGGTGGTACATATTTTAAAAGAATTCTCTCAGATCTTGCTTTCCCTTTTTTCCCCTCCTTTCTTTGTAAATCCCCCTCAAAAGGATTAAAGTTATCATCTAAATGCCCACCTTGTTGTGAAACACTACAAATGCTAGGATAAACATGCATTCCATAACTTCTTCAAATCAAACTTCCATACAATAATTAAATGAAACTAGAATATAATGAGAACCTGAAACTCAGAGTGAAAAATGTTTATGATAAGACCTGATTTTGCTAGCCCTCTGACCTTGGATAGGCCTTTGGAACTCAGCCTGAGTTCTTTCATCTGGATGTAGGGCTAAAAATGCCTGCTTCATAGAATTCTCATTAGGATTAAATGAAATAGTGCATAAGAAACTGCCTAACACAGGGACTCATAACAGATAATACAGGTTTGTTTCACATAACAGCCCAGGAGGATTTGGAAGGGTAACTAATGATCCTACTCAAATTTTATTGTTGTTGTTGTTCATTTAATTCTTTTCATATAGTTTTATTATAGAGCTTAAAAAATAAAATAGAGATGCAAGGTCTTTTTAAAATTTTTTATAGTAGTTAGAGGTTTACAATATAGTGATTTGCAATTTTTAAATGTTATATTTCACTTATAGTTATTATAAAATATTGTCTATGTTTTCTGTGTTGAACAAATGTATCCTTGAACTGCAAAGACTTTAACACAAAAACTGAATCCTATATGCACTCCTCCTCATTCCACATTCTTGCTTCCCATTCACTTTCCACTATTCTAACATCTTTCACTGATATTTATCTGTCTATAAATAATAATTGTACATTTTTAAAATTTTTCACAATATACATTTTTACTATGAAAGATTAAGTTTAGCTATTTTGCTCTCCTTCCCCAACACACACTTCCTCTTCCCCCTTATTCACAATAGAGCGTTGGCAATTTTTTTTCAATCTATGTTCAATGTTTTCATCTCTATGATTATGTAATCCATGCTAATTGCTGAGGCAAAAAGGGTTATAAAACTTCATTTCCTGAACAATATTTTAGGTTATCTGTGTTTCTTGTTGCTTTGATATGCATGATTGTCTTTGGACCTCTAACCAGGCTTTCCCTGTACCTTCAGGAGCTTCGTGAAATATCTCCATGCAGTTTTCCCCATCAGTCCTTCTGCTTTGGTCTGAGATTGTTGGTTCTGGATGTGCTGCCTAGCTGTCTTGTCAATTTGGCACCTCATTTTTCCATTTTCCTCTGATTTCCCTCTGCCCCTGTCCCATGCTTGGTTCCCTGTTCCTTGAATACCATGTTTTCTCATATTTATGGAGCATGTTTTCCAGTAGCTTTCTGGGAAAGGGTGCATAGGAGGTTAAGTTTTGAGACAGCTTAGATTATAAAATTCCTTCATTCTATTCTCACCCTTGATTAAGAATTACTTTGACTCATAATTTCAAGATAACTCCCACTGCTTTCTAAATTTCACTGACTCTTGATTTCGTTTAGGAAACCTATTTCCCCTGCCTGGGAGTTTACAGAATGTCCTTTTTCCCTCAGTCTTTGGATATTCTGGAGTGATTTGCTTTGGCATGTACTTCTCTGGTGGCTCAGTGGTAAAGAAGCTGCCTGCCAGTGCAGGAGACGCGTGTGTGATCCCTGGGTCAGGAAGATCCCCTGGAGAAGGAAATGGCAATGCGCTCTAGTATTCTTGCCTGGAAAATTCCATGAACAGAGGAGTCTGGTGGGCTACAGTCCATGAGGTCACAAAAAGAGTCGGACATGACCTAGTGACTAAAAACAACAACAGCAATACTTTGGTGCAGGTTCATCTATTGTCACTAGACTGAGCACTCAATGGCTCCTTCGATTTGGAAGTTTATGTTCTGCAATTCTGGAAACTTTTCTTGCATCCATTTTTTTTTTTTTTTTTAATAATTTCCTCCTTTGGTGTTCTTTTTTCCTATAAACCTTCTCTACTGATCCCCCAATCTTATTTTTTTCTCCTGTTTTCTTTTTGTTTTATTTACTAAGAAATAACCTCACTTTTATCTGCCAGCACCTCTATATAGATTTTTTTAAGGTTTTCTCATATCTTTAACTTCTAATAATCCCTTTTTGTTTTTGAAATGCCCTTTGTTATAATCTCTCTTCTTTCATGCATGGGGCTTCTTTATCTCTCTGAGACTACTGATTATACTTACTACCCTTTTCCTCAGCACTGTTTCCTTTTGATTTTGATGGTCTGTCTTGCATGTTAGAGGTTTCTTTCAAGTCCTGCTAACCCTTCACTGTTGTTATATTTAATAATGAGTCACTAAAATGCAAATTAGAAATTCCTTGTACTGAGGTGGGACTTTTTTTTTTTTTTTTGACTGGCAGCCTTTTCAGTGAGAACCAAATATTTTGGGGGAGAGCCCCCCAAATCAAGATCCTTAGGTCTCTGTTTGGGGCACTTTAGTATTTCCAAAGAAAAGTCCTCCAATGTCCTGTGTAAAGATGGGTACACGATGAGGTAAAAGTAACCGGAGTGGGGTGAGGATATTCAGCCAGGCTACCCATGTGTACCTGAGAGAGGTAAGGAACTGCTGGGATCTCACTGGTCTGTTTGTAGACTTCCACTCAGTGTTTTTGTTTTCAGTCTGGTGCCTCATGCCTTTTTTCAGCTGTGTCTCAGAATCCAATCCTCTGAGGTTCCTAGATGGGAGAGGGGCAACTTCCGGTCTCTGTGGCGTGGAGGAGGAAATTTGGCTCCTTCTTTCAAATATTTTCAACCAATTATCCCTGTGTGCTTGGACTCACAGCTCCTCCCACACCTGCTTCCTCTATTCCTAAGCCTGTCTGAGGTTCAGCAGAGTACATCAGCTCATTTGTTGTTGCCTTGCGCCACCCTTTCGAGTCCCTTAGCTTAGAAAATTCCCTCATTAGCCAAGTCAGTTACCACTCATCCACTTTGAAACTTCCAAAAATGTTAACATCCTTCATGTGTTCCCACCTCCTTCTCCATGCTCTTGTCCTCATGAGTTATGCCTTTGTTGTTGCTGTTCCTTTACTCACTGTAGAATATTTAAGAATAATGAGGAAAGCTGTACACATCTAATCTTCCATGTTTGGTCAGGAGTGCTATTGATTCAGTCTCTTTCCATTCC
The DNA here is from genome assembly GCA_006410675.1 of Oreotragus oreotragus. Taxonomy (NCBI): domain Eukaryota; kingdom Metazoa; phylum Chordata; class Mammalia; order Artiodactyla; family Bovidae; genus Oreotragus; species Oreotragus oreotragus. The sequence continues at coordinate 229,297 of SJYX01022122.1, read as the reverse complement.
GAAATGGACATCATCACCTCTGATGCAAAGATCACCCAGAGGGGACCATATCGCCTTCCTCTTCTTATCCTAGGCTCAGGAGTCAGTGTCTCTGCTAGTCAAAGTAGCTCTTCAAAAAGATTAGTGAATTATTATGGCCTCAGAAGGAGGGTAAAGTACATCCAGTCCTTCCAATTATCATAGGAAACTTAAAAAATGGTATGCAATGTACATTAACAGTGGAGGTAAAACAATAAGCAAAAGTTGAAAGCATGTACTTGTCAATGGTAAAAGAAATTCAAAAATGAAATCTAATCAATTAGAACTTTTCTGAGAAAAATTTTGGAGAATACGTGATGTTTAGTTCCAGTTTTATATTGATTACTCAGAAAATTTTCATCTAAGATTGGATAAACCACACACGCAAGGAAAACATTTAACTCATATTATCTCAATAAGAAATTTTTTTAATAAAAATATTATTATAAAAATTCAAGTTTTCAGGGAATTGTGTGTTACATGGTTATAATAGTTCATAGTAAAGATTGAAGCTAAACTTCCTTTAATGATATAAAGCTTCATCATTATAGTGACTTGGGGAAAGCCAAATCTTATTAATATGCCTTCTTGGTTCTATGGAGCATGCTACAATCTGTGCCAGATGCAATTAAAGAATGGTTCAAATGGCAATCTGTAGAGCTTTGAAGATATCCATGGGAAATAGGCTGCTTGGCTGTTCATTACCATTGTAATAGATTAGAAGTGACACTGGTTTAAAAAAAATAACAACTCATCATTCTGGTCCAGTTGACCAATTAGGGCACTCACACTTGTCATGCTGCTGTTGTACAATTGTTGACATTATTTTTTCATCAAATGATGGTTATGGGAAAGGAATACAGTACTTTATAGACTTGTACAGTATCTTTGCTTTTGCCCAAATGTAAATCTTCATGCATATGAGAGTTAAATATGTATGTTTACATACATAGATAAAATAGAAAAAACAGTACTGGTGATAAGGAATGAATGAGTTGATAGTTGAAAAACAGATGTTGAAACACACAGAAAACTAGATAGCAAGAAAATAGAAGATGTGTATGAGCTGCATCGCTCACCCACGTGTAACATAAATGAGAATTATGTAACTACTGAAATGAGAAACAGTTTCCTGCTAGAAGTTTATTCTTCTCATTTCAGATATTCAGAGAAACTCTCCAGTAATAATTCATAAAAAGAAGGTATTCATATTGACATGAATATTATAGTATAAAATTATACCTGTTAGATGTGCACACTGTATATTCCAAAATGCCCTAAAAATGGAAGAGAAAGCATTTTTGTGTTTATGTTCCTCATAGAGTTTCCCACTAAGTCTTATTAATATTAGCACTTTAGATGACTAACAATCTTCCATTTTCTTTTTGTAACTTCAACACTGAAATTAAGAGGAAGACTGCATTAGATGTGACACAGACTTAACATGACCTGAAATAATATAAACGAAATCACCTGAATTCGTATCCTCAGCCCCCTTTCTTTCTAAGCAGGGACCCCATCAGCTGGACAAAGGTGATATGAAGGAAATCCAGGAATTACATACTGTACATTAGTGAACCTAGGCAGAATGCAATTACAGATTTTCATGGAGAAGAATGACTCTCCTTTTAGGCCTTGTTTTGGTTTTGTTTTCTCCCAGTTATTAGTGACCAATATTGACACCTTATAAGTAAAAAGAGAAGTTTCAAAGAACCTCCACCACCACATCTTCCTCAGTAGTCCTTGTTTCACGCTTGAGCTGTTGTCCCCCTCCCTCCCTTCTAAGTTTGGGGTAGCCAAGGTGGCCAAAATGCTTCCCAGGTGGCACAATGGTAAAAAATCTGCCTCCAAATGCAGGAGGCACAAGAGACATGGGTTTGATCCCTGGCTCAGGAAGATCCCCTGGCATACGAAATGGCAATCCACACCAGTGTTCTTGCCTAGAAAACTCCATGGACAGAGGAACCTGATGGGCTACCATCCGTGGGGTCACAAAGAGTCAGACATGACTGAGCACACACACCCAAGGCAGTCAAAATAGGTACTTGAGATCTGGGCTGAGGCTGGACAGTGATGATCAATAGATGCACTTGTTATATGACATGAAGTAAGGGCACAGGGCAAAGGGAAGAATGGAGACAAGCAATTTAATTGCAGTAAATTACTGTAACTATTAATCCATTAATAGAATAATTCCTAAACCTAGAACTTCTTGGGAGTTCCCTTTTATAAGAATTCTATCAAAGATGCCAGTGTAGCACCTAGTGAATTAGTGATTTTCAAAGATAATTTGAAGTATAATTTATATATTAAAAGAAGGAAAACACTGAAGTGAACATACCTCATGGGATGTTTTGGGACTGATTTTGTTTAATTTGGGGCTATTTATGAGTAGTATGGTTACTTTTTCTTCCTGATTTTAGCTTAACTCTCATTAATGACAATGCCAATTAAATATTCTAAAATATTGATGGTTAATACACTGACTAAAAGTGTAGTGCTATAGGTCTAGAGCACACACATTTAATTTTGTTTCTATTATTCTTGGTTATATGTATTTGATATATATATATATATATA
>SJYX01022122.1:117620-226062 GCA_006410675.1 Oreotragus oreotragus | reverse complement strand
CCCTGGGATTTCTTTGGAAGGAATGATGCTAAAGCTGAAACTCCAGTACTTTGGCCACCTCATGCGAAGAGTTGACTCATTGGAAAAGACTCTGATGCTGGGAGGGATTGGGGGCAGGAGGAGAAGGGGACGACCGAGGATGAGATGGCTGGATGGCATCACGGACTCGATGGACGTGAGTCTGAGTGAACTCCGGGAGATGGTGATGGATAGGGAGGCCTGGCGTGCTGCGATTCATGGGGTCGCAAAGAGTCGGACACGACTGAGTGACTGAACTGAACTGATATATATATATATATACACACATATCTTTTATAACATATGAATTAAAATTTGTATTCTCTGTGGTGTGTTTTAAATGGCACAGTTGTTCATTTGCACAGATATTAAGGGCCCACTTGTGCTTTCCCTTTGCTCAGTGCCAGTGACTTAGGAAGAAATACATTCTGGTTTTGCAGTTGAGGGGGAAAGACGCAGGCAAAAAAATGACAAGTCTGAATGAAGAAGCTCTAGACAGAGGCAAAATAGAACCAGTACACACAAGGAAGAAGTGGAGATAACTAGGAAAATCAAGAAGAACTTTGGAGAAGATGAATTTTGAGCTAAGCTTTGAAGGTATCAGGTTTTCCTGGGAAAGCAAGCAAAAAAAGAAAAGGGGGCTCAAAGCCTGAGAAAAACCAGAGCTAATGTACAGAGGAAAAGGTCAATTTTCATTCCAATCCCAAAGAAGAACAATGCCAAAGAATGTTCAAACTACTGTACAATTGCACTCATTTCATGTGCTAGTAAGATTACACTCAGAATCCTTCAAACTAGGCTTCAGCAGTATGAAACCAATACTTATGTACAAGCTGGGTTTAGAAGAGGCAAAACCAGAGATCAAATTGCCAGCTTTCGTTGGATCATAGAGAAAGCAAGGGAATTCCAGGGGGAAGAAAAATCTACTTCTGTTTCATTGACTACACTAATGCCTTTGACTGTGTGGATCACAACTGTGAAATATTCTTAAAGAAATGGGGATACCAGACCACCTTACCTGTCTCCTGAGAAACCTGTATGAGGGTCAAGAAGCACCAGTTAGAACCTTACAGGGAACAACAGACTGGTTCAAAATTGGAAAAGGAGTACAACAAGGCTGTATATCATCACCCTGCTTATTTAATTTCTATGCAGAGTACATCAAAGCAAAATGCCAGGCTGGATGAATCACAAGCTAGAATCAAGATTGCTGGGACAATATCAACAACCTCAGATATGCAGATGATACCACTCTAATGGCAAAAAGTGAAGAGAAACTAAAGCACCTCTTGATCAGGGTGAAAGAAGAGAATGAAAAAGCTTGCTTAAAGCTCAATATAAAAATAAGATTATAGTATCTGGTCCCATCAATCCATGGCAAATATAAGGAGGGAAAGTGGAAGCAGTAACAGATTTTATTTTCTTAGATTCAGTTCCAAAATTTCATGACATGCTGCCGTGAAATTCAAAGATGCTTATTCCTGGGAAGGAAAGCTATGAGAAACATAGCAGTATTAAAAAGCAGAGACATCAATCACTTTGCTGACAAAGGTCCGTATAGTGAAAGCTGTGGTTTTTCCAGTGGTCATATACAGATGTGAGAGTTGGACCATAAAGAAATCTGAGTGCCAAAGAATTGATGCTTTGTAATTGTGGTGCTAGAGAAGACTCTTGAGAGTCCCTTGGACTCAAAACAGTCATCCTAAAGAAAATCAACCCTGATTATTAATTGGAAGAACTGAAGCTGAAGCTTCAGTACTTTGGCCACCCCATGCAAAGAGCCAACTCATTGGAAAAGATGCTGATGCTGAGAAAGATTGAAGGCAAAAGGAGAAAGGAGTGGCAGAGAATGGGATGGTTAGATAACATCAGTTCAATGGACATGAATTTGAGCAAATTCTGGGAGATAGTGAAGGACAGGGAAGCCTGGCATACTGCACTCCATGCAATCGCAAAGAGTTGAGCACAACTTAGCAACTGAACAACAAAGCAACAGCAATGTGTGTGCATGTGTGCTAAGTCACTTCAGTCGCATCCAACTCTTTGCGACCCCAAAGCCTGCCAGGCTCCTCTATCCACGGGATTCTTCAAGCATGAATACTGGAGTAGGTTGCCATTTTCTCCTTCAGGGGATCGTCCCAACCCAGGGCTTGAATCAGCATCTCTTTCATCTCCTGCATTGGCAGCTGGGTTCTTTACCACTTGCACCACATGGGAAGCCCTATACAACAATGTAAAGAGGTGTGACTATCAATGATTCTCAATATTGGATAAACTAGAATGGCCTAATTGGTGAATAGTGAGGATCATTGAGTAGTTCAGCAATAGGCATGGCTGTAAACATGTTTTGGAGGGAAATTGCACAGGTATTTGAATGCCCTGTGAATACTTGGATAATAGAAGAAGAGAACAACCTATTCTTCTCTAAAATTTAAGAGTAGTGGTTTTCACCCATCACCTAATTGCCCCAAATGGATACTTGGAAATGACTGCAGACAGTTTTGGTTGTCACAACCAGGGTTGGGGATGCTAGTGATTTCTAGTGAGTAGAGCCCATAGATGTTGCTACTAAACATCCTACAAGGACAGAACAGTACCCACACCCAGCAAAGAATTATTCAGCCCCATGTGTCAACAGTAAAGAGGCTGAAGATTTCTGATTTAAGAAGATATTTCTTATGGCGCTGTGAAGGATGGCATAGGGCAAGGGAGTGGCGCACAGAGAGGCCTGTGCAGAAACAGAGTGAGAGACAGAACCTAATCTAGGCAGTGGCAGTGGGTTTTGCATCTTGCAAATAAACATAAACAGCCAACTTTGAGAAACTCCACATCTAACCAGTGACCAACAGCAAATGTTACTATTGTTGATCAGACAGTAGTTCACAGAATTAACTGGTTATTTAAGAAATGAGATACTGCAGACCCACTAGTGCCTACAGATACAAATCTGTGAGCAAGGGAACATAATGTGTATTTTTCACAAACTCCTGAGATAATTTTTAGCAGGAGTTCCACTTCAAGTCATTGACTCTTAAACCTGTTTCTAATATATAATTATTATTATATAATATAATTATTATATTGCCTATACTTATTTCCAAGCTTATCTTAGTTTTTTTTTTAATCACTTAAGTTAGTCAAATGCATGTCCCCCAGTTCTTTGAAGTGCAAACATAAATCAAGCCTATTTAGGATATTGCAAAAACAAAAGCATAGCTGTATCTTCTGATTGCAGGAAGAGAGAGTATTTGTTTAAATATGCCTTGGAGTATTTGTATAAAGTGCCACATCTCTCCTACAATAAGGAGTACCTTTGCCACAGGCACACATTGCCCCATGCTGGGGCCTTCACTAGTTCTGCCCTCACATGCCTGGTCAGCACATTCTCAGATGAATGGTTAATTCGGTTCTGCATGCTTTCACCAGGTCACTGCACCTCAGGGAGAAATCAGACATTTTCCTTGTAGGCTTCTGGGATATCCTATACTTTTCCACCAAGAACATGAGCCAACATGTTATCAACAGTTCTCTCTGGCTGGAGGTCTAGATTAGAGGTAACACACACACACATTTTCCTGCATAACTGTTTCTGAAAGACCCTCAATGAATTAGCACAACTTTTATAATATGGAAACATATACAAAATAAGCTGTACAACTTAATGAGTTTGCACATGGGCACTGTTCCTGCAATGGAGCATTGTAAACCACCCCCTAGTACAGAAAGATACCCTAGGAAGCCCTTTATTATGAGCAGCAACAAAGGATGGAGACCGAAAGAGGCTGAATCTTATTACAAATGTATATTTCTATATATCTTACGATCCCCAGTACAGCCAAGAAAACAACTACCCAAATGCTAAAAATCAAGTTCCTTTAATTCAATCCCATTGATTGAAATGTTAGGACATCCAAGACCCATGGATGTCAGAACAAACACTATAACTATTTCCAAAAGCAAAATAACAACTAGGATCATGTACCTGATACAAGAAGAATATGTCAGCTTCTCTGGACTTGTCCTACAAATCAGCCTTTTCAGAGACAGAAAATATTCTGTCTTATAAGCCAGCTGACTCTGCCTTCCACAGAGGGTAAATGTGATGGACTAGAGTGCACAGATATCTGGGTCAGAAGAGCTGGCTTTGTTACTGGCTCTGCTAGTTGCTTGTGGTGTGACCTTGAGTAAGTCATTTCTCCCTCAGTGTTGGTTTCTTCCAACACGGAGCTCAGGTAAAGCAAACGAGATGTAGCACTTGAGACTGGATCTGTTAACTGTGAAGAAATCAGGATTTTTGGTATCTATTGGCTCATATGATTTTACTGTTACCTTTCCCAGCTATTTTAATGCGAATCACTGAAGTCACGTTAGAGGAGAGGAAGTTATTGTGAGCTTAGAGATTGACTAGAATTGGAATGGGAAAATCATCAGGAAGCAGGACTACTCTCTCCATCTCTTTGTCTTTCATCATCTACCTGGTTTCTTTCTTATACACAGTGCTTCTGCTTCTAATTACACAGGCACTGTGGTGTAGTACTCTGATAATGCACGTTCCCCTCTCTGAGTTTCTACTTACACCTAAGTGTTGTTATCTAATTGGAACTTTCTCTACCTCAAGATGTCTCTGCATTAGATCCCCATGGTTCCTGGCTTCATTTTCTCTGAGTGTAAAAGTTCAAATTATTAAGAAAAGGACTACGATTCATCAGCTTTTCTTTGAGTGTCAGTCCATAAGTCAAAGGTAATGGCTAACCTTTGCTCTGGAGTCAGGCACAACCAGTGGTCCACTGGTCTATTCAGTTACAGCCGTGGGTGGTGTGGGGATACTGGGTGAGGATATGGTATCATAATAAAAATGGGCACATATGGACAGATAGGCACTGACAGATCTCTGGGAAGTACACTGGTTTGAGTACTTCCCCATAATTCCTGTCTTCAGTACTCTTATATATGTATCTTTCTGCAGCTTGTTACCATCCTATTATGTGAAGTGTTACAGGAAACATACATATCTAGGGATGTTGTTTTGAGGGATGAGTCCATGGTTTAAATGATACCCAGTCTAAAACAAAGTCACCACTCACTCAGATGAAGGATGAATCAGGTTTCATTTTTTTCTGCTCTTTATGATGTTAGGTAATCACTGGGAATAGTTGCCATGACCTGTAGCCAAACCATCCTTGCAAAGTCATTTTTAAGGGAGAACTTTACCAATAAGTCAAGGTAGACCTCATATGATCAATAATATGAAGTGGGAGACACAGGATGGAGATTAAGTTTAAAACTAATTTTGAGGAAGGTCGCAGAACACTCAAAATGTCTCACTAACTTTGAAGTTTGGGTGTCATTCTGAGAAAATAAAGTAGCTGAAAAGCCTATGAAGAAGACAGAAACCAGCAGTGATTCCTAAGGCCTGAGTCTCCACACCTGCAGTCTTGCTGATAATCTAATATCCGATAATGGAAGAAACAGAATACCAAGATTACTTCTAGAAACATATCTGTTACCATTCCAAACAGCTTTGGCATTTCCTGTTGGGAAATGTTATTTATATTAGCTGCCTTCAGTATAGCATTTTTTACTGTCTAGTTTGTGACTCTGTTAGAAATATGGCAGACCTAGCATTCCCAGAGGAATGAGTCCTCTCTCTCTTCATCGTTAGATGACACCAAGTGCATGTAACCAAATCAGCTAAAGTGAGGACTGGGTGATGTCAAGACACTAATTTATTTGGTCGGCTGTTTGGCTGAATGCTTTGTGTGCCCAAGAATCTATTGGGTAATAAATCATCGTTTTGCTCTTTTGTACAGTCTCTTTCATATGTTGACTCAGTCTTTTGGCTAACACAGAAGCTTTATACTTCAGCTAAGACTAAGTTCTTAGAACTTGAAAACTTAGTGATAATATTATTTTTAGAGCATATTTCTGATTATTTAAGATAATTCATTATTTATTAGGCAAACAGAGTGCTAAATATGCCAGATATGGTACTAATTGCTGAGGAATCAGATGAGAGACATAGCCCCCACCCTTGAGGTATTTCTAATCTGGACAAGGGAATAAACAGAAAGCTTTAGGAAATAGTAGAAAAGTTCTGAGGTCGAGCACAGATTGCTCTATAGAGCATATTTCTATAATCTTAATTTCTGAACAACATAACTCATAGGTGACAGGTTTCAGTGTCACTTGAGACATGCATAAAACTCCATAGGCAGTGCTCTAAAGGAAACTGCAGAAATGCAGAAATGTCCAGAAGCACCATTGTGATGTCACCTTTTATTAGTTCACAAGAGGAGATGTAATTATTCTGCTAAGTCTTTGTTTGCTATTTGAGAGCAACAAATTAAACCCCACTAATCTACCTCTCTGGATGGTACTTATTGAACCTAAGAGGCTTCAATTATCAACAGCTTAATAAACTTACTAATCTGCATTAAATGAAATCCTTTGCAAAATCACATTGAAACAATGCTTAAGTCATAATCAGCCTGCCTGGTATCTACAGCCTACTGTGGCTGAGCCCCAGAATGCACTGTGTAATCAAATTCCATGTTACTCAGATCTTGGAAAATTCCTATTAGGTGGTTGTATACAGTTTGTGTGTGTGTGTGTTTTGTCACATGAATTCATACAGTGCCTTTTTTAATCCAGAGAAAATTGACATTTAGGTATAAATCAAATAAGAATGTAATTTAAAACTGCTTAAGTTCAGCCACCTAGTACCATAAAAAGAAAGCTTAAAAAGAATGTTCCATTCTGCATATAGCAAGCCAGCATTCTGTGTAACAAGTCTTCATATGACAGTCAAAGAATATAAGATTGTTATCATGTTATCAATCCAGACCACAGTACCTTGTGAGGTAATAAAGGAGTATCCTTTAGGTTTTCAAAAGGAGAAATGGAGGCAATACAATGTTTCATCCCCAGTCATTGATGGGAACACCAGCTGGCTACCATTCCATCCCTCTATTTCTTCAGTCCAGACAAGGGAGGACTCTTAGAAGAGAGCCACTGACTGAGTGGTTTAGGATTCACATAGGTATTCTCCAAGTGACTCGAACTGATGGCTGGCACAGGAACTCAAGTGGATAGTAACAATGCCACGAGGAACTCAGTTAAAATGTTAAACAGTGAACATTACAGTACAGATGAGGGAAGTATTCGTGCACCTAAGAACACCAAGAAAGGGAGCCATAGAATTAATTGAACAAAGCGTTTCAGGTTTTGTCATCAATTTTATGGACCAGTTAATCATTTAAACCTGTCCAAGGCACACACATGCAAATACTAAAATCCATCCATTTAGCATTCTGCTGGCACAGTTTTTTTGTTTTGTTTTGTTTTTACAGTATAAAATGAAGAATTTTCTATCTGGGTATAACAGTATCCAGCAAGGACTGTCATTTAAAAACTACCTAGATATTCAAACTTCTGATCTTCTCTATTATTTTAAATTATGCTTAAAAATATTTTTAGATTAAAATATTAAATATTAAAAATATTAAAAATATTTTTCAGATCATCTCCATCAATGTGTATTTTCTAAGACTTGAAAATTTTGAGCAGAGGGAAGGTATAACATGTCTAAGTTCAGTGGAAAAACATAATTAATGGGCAATCATACTGTTTAACAAATGGCTGGATTTAAATAGTGGCAACTACTGACACTAAGAAAAGACTGCATACCCTCAAAATAGCATTTGACAATCCAGAACTTTTCTAAGATTTTATCCTTAGACTACAGAATATTAATTTGAGGATCCAAGCATTCAAGAATGATCTGTGGACCCATTGTCCTGAAAATGCACTAACAAACATACCAACAAAAGGAAGGGTGGAGATATATTACATTTTTATTCATTTGTTTCTTTTCAGGGCTTTCCAGCATGTTTTTGTAATACTAAATAGGTAAAAGTAGGACTTGATGTGTGCCTACCAGGTTCCAACTAAAAAATAGTGTGTGTATGTATGTGTCAACGGCTTCCCAGATGGCACTAATGGTAAAGAAACTGCCTGCCAATGCAAGAGACGTAAGAGATAGGGGCTCGATCCCTGGATTGGGAAGATCCCCTGGAGAAGGGCATGGTGACCACGCCAGTATTCTTGCCTGGAGAATCCCCATGGACAGAGGAGCCTGGGGCGTTCCAGTCCATAGGGTTGCATATGTGTGTTTATGCACACATAACATGATGTGCTTGGGTGTGTGATCAGTGTGATCAGTCAGTTCACTGGCAGTTCTTTAAAACTGACAGTTGCCAATGTTTTAAGACTTGACAGTTCTACTTGTGCTGAATATGTTAGGAATCTAGAGAGCAAGGCATTTAATTAATGAACATGTAAAGGAATGTTCCACCCACAGTTGAAGGATCAATTTTCTTGGTAACTTTATATTACTGATAATTTAAACAAAGATTTATTGATGTACCAGACACTTGAGGTTCAAGAAGATGGTAATAACATAAATAGATATGGTGCCTCCCTTACGTGAGCCTGAGGACATAGGCTAGCTGTACACTTTCTGTTAAGGACAGAAAGTGTTAATGGGCAGAGACTAAACAAAGTACAGGGGTGCTCAGGGAAGGAAACAAACACGTTTGGTGTAAAGATGGCAACAGGGGAAATAGGAGAAGAAAGAACAATTTGAGCTAAATCCTAAAGTGTGGAGTATGAGAACAGGTAATTAAATTGAAACCACCTCCTTGAAACTATGAAAATAAGGAAGAACAAAAGTTAGGTAATTTAGTAAAATGCACCCATAATCATTTAAGTGCCTACTGTATGCTAGGAATGTCAGCTCTGTGCCAGACCCAACTCAAATACCTGTCCTAGACAAAGTTATGCTTCCCTCCTTAACACCCTCTGAAGCTGTTCTACTTCCTAGCTCTGTGTCATTGAACTAGATGACTAACCTCTACTTCCTTGGTGTCCTTACCTGAAAAATTATCATAATGAAAGCATTTAACTTCACCCGTTTGTTATGAGGATCAGATCAGTTGATACATGAAAATAATTAGCCCAGTGTATGGATAGCTGTAGTCCTTCCCAGATTACTCAGTGGTAAAGAATCTGCCTGCAGTGCAGGAGAGGCAGGAGATGTGAGTTTGATCCCAGGATTGAGAAGATCCCCTGGAGAAGGAAATGGCAACCCACTCCAGTATTCTTGCCTGGTTAATCCCAAGGACAGAGGAGCCTGGAGGGCTAAAATCCATGGAGTCACAAAGAGTCAGACATGACTGAGCAACTGAGCATGCATGCATACTGTAAGGGCTATAAATCTGTTTGCTATTATTGCTTTTATTAAATATTGTAATCTTTCATTCCTCTGATTGATTACCCTCTGAAGAGTGCTTTTCATGTGGGAATCTTATTAAAATACAGGTACAGATTCAGTAGGTCTTGGGTTGGTCCTAAGAATCCACATTTCTAACAGGTTCCCAGATGCTGCTGGTTCATCAAGTAGTGCCTTATGGCCCATGAATTGTTGCTGGTCCATGAACTGTTTGTGAATACTAAGTGGAGCAAAAATCAAGAATAAACATTTAGAAACTTTTATAGCAGTTTTCCACTGCCACAAAATCCAACTGCATAATCAGGTCATGGCATTTTACAAAACTGAGTTTGTAATGGATTGAAAAGTTTTTCAAATGGTCCTTCACCACAAATCATTTGAAAAGCTTTGTTATAGAATACAATATAAACTTAAAAGTAAATAGGAGGTCTTCATAAATTTTGTACCACCTCATCAACTAAAAGAACTTTGTACAAGGTTCATGTTCAACAAATATTCTTGAATGCTTGTGAGAATTCATTTAAAAATAAGCAAGTACACCTCTGATTGCCCATTTTCAAATTCTCTATATAATGACTGGAATCAGTACCAAGTAGCATCAACTTTAATGAAGTACAATTAACAATTTCATGACTAAGCTTCTGTTTACATCTTATGCTTAATGACTATGTAAAGACTTATACATACACTTACACAGGGAAGCCTGGCATGCTGCAGCCCATGGGGTCGCAAAGAGTCAGACATGACTGAGACTGAACTGAAAAACTTATACATTACAACTGTAAGCACAGGAGGTTATTTTCTCTACTTGATTCTCTCCTATAAAATATTAGATTTGTACATTTGTAGAAATGTATGCTCACTTTTATAATAACTCACTTTAAAATAACTAATGTTAGAATCTGAACACATACACACATGTATGTGAACATGAGTCCCATATTTCATCCTTGTTCTTCATCTACTGTTGCCTCAAGTAGAGGCAGTATTTATGAGGTTGGTGCAAAAGTAATTGTGGTTTTTGCATTGTTGAAATTTGCTGTATGATATTGGAATGCATTATAAATAAATGTGATTATGTTATTCATCATTTTAATGCACATTTTTTGCTTTATGTTTTTTTTTGCTAATGACTCATTACTTGCTGTTTAATTTATATTTATGTTAGACTATGAAAATGAAAATAATGTTAGACAAAAAGCAAATTCAAGTGATTTTCTTATTTGAGTTCAAAATGGGTTGTAAAGCAGCGGAGACAACTCGCAACATCAACAATGCCTTTGGGTCAGTAACTGCTAACGAACATACAATGCAGTGCTGGCTCGAGAAGTTTTGCAAAAGGGGCAAGAGCCTTGAAGATGAGGAGCATAGTGGCTGGCCATCGGAAGCTGACAACGACAATTGAGAGCCACCATTGAAGCTGATCCTCTTACAACTACACAAGAAATTGCCAAAGAACTTAGTGTCAACTCAGTTCTATGATCATTTGGCATTTGAACCATATTGGACAGGTGAAAAAAAAAGCTCGATAAGTGGGTGCCTCGTTAGCTGACCAAAAATAAAAAAATTCAGCGTTTTAAAGTATCATCTCCTCTCATTCTTTGCCACAACAATGAACCATTTCTCAATTGGACTGTGGCATGCAACGAAAGTGGATTGTATACGACAGTGGGTTATGACCAGCTCCGTGGTTGGACTGAGAAGACGCTCCGAAGCACTTCCCAAAATAAAACTCACATGAAAAAAGGTCATGGCCACTGTGTGATGGTCTGCTGCCCCTCTGATCCACTGCAGCTTCCTGAATTCCACTGACACCATTATATCTAAGAAGTATGCTCAGCGAATTGATGAGATGCACTGAAAACTGCAATGCCTGCTGCTGGCATTGCTCAACAGAAGGGCCTAACTCCTGATTACCATGCCCAACCACACGTCACAAAACCAATGCTTCTAAAGTTGAGTGAATTGGGCACTCATCCACCGTATTCACCTACCTCTTGCCAACCGACGACCACTTCTTCAAGTATCTTGACAACTTTATGCAGGGAAAGTGCTTCCACTACCAGCAGGATACAGAAAATGCTTTTCAAGGATTTGTCTAATCCCAAAGTATGGATTTTCATGCTTTCAGGAATAAACAAAGTTATTTCTCATTGGCAAAATGTGTTAATTGTAATGGTTCATATTTTGATTAATACAGATGTGTTTGAGCCTAATTTAATGATTTAAAATTCACAGTCCAAAACCGTAATTATGTTTGCACCAACCTAATATTCAGTTCAGTTCAGTCACTCAGTCGTGTCCGAGTCAGTGATGCCATGTAGCCATCTCATCCTCTGTTGTTCCCTTCTCCTCCTGCCCCCAATCCCTCACAGCATCAGAGTCTTTTCCAATGAATCAACTCTTTGTATGAGGTGGCCAGAGTATTGGAGTTTCAGCCTCAGCATCAGTCCTTCCAGTGAATACCCAGGACTGGTCTCCTTTAGAATGGACTGGTTGGATCTCCTTGCAGTCCAAGGGACTTTCAAGAGTCTTCTCCAACACCACAGTTCAAAAGCATCAATTCTTCGGCGCTCAGCTTTCTTCACAGTCCAACTCTCACATTGATACATGACCACTGGAAAAACTATAGCCTTGACTAGACGGACCTTTGTTGGCAAAGTTAATGTCTCTGCTTTTGAATATGCTATCTAGATTGGTCATAACTTTCCTTCCAAGGAATAAGCGTCTTTTAATTTCATGGCTACAATCACCATCTGCAGTGATTTTGGAACCCAAAAAAATAAAGTCTGACACTGTTTCCACTGTTTCCCCATCTATTTGCCATGAAGTGATGGGACCAGATGCCATGATCTTAGTTTTCTGAATGTTGAGCTTTAAGCCAACCTTTTTATTCTCCTCTTTCACTTTCATCAAGAGGCTTTTTAGTTCTTCTTCACTTTCTGCCATAAGGATGTTATCATCTGCATATCTGAGGTTATTGATATTTCTCCTGGCAATCTTGATTCCAGCTTGTGCTTCTTCCAGCCCAGAGTTTCTCATGATGTACTCTGCATAGAAGTTAAATAAGTGGAGTGACAATATACAGCCTTGACGTACTCCTTTTCCTATTTGGAACCAGTCTGTTGTTCCATGTCCAGTTCTAACTGTTGCTTCCTGACCTGCATATAGGTTTCTCAAGAGGCAGGTCAGGTGCTCTGATATTCCTATCTCTCAGAATTTTCCACAGTTTATTGTGATCCACACAGTCAAAGGCTTTGGCATAGTCAATAAAGCATAAATAGATGTTTTTCTGGAACTCTCTTGCTTTTTCCATGATCCAGTGGATGTTGGCAATTTGATCTCTGGTTCCTCTGCCTTTTCTAAAACCAGCTTGAACATCTGGAAGTTCGCGGTTCACATATTGCTGAAGCCTGGCTTGGAGAATTTTGAGCACTACTTTACAAGCGTGTGAAATGAGTGCAATTGTGCAGTAGTTTGAGCATTCTTTGGCATTGCCTTTCTTTGGGAATGGAATGAAAACTGACCTTTTCCATTAGTATGCATATTAATATGTCAAAAAATGGTAGAAAGGAAAAGAAATCCTTTTTTTAAGTATTATTTTGGGTGTGTATGTGTGAGTGAAAATCAGTATTATATTTTACACTTTTACCTATTTTGTTGTTTTTCAGTCACTCAGTCTGTCCAACTCTTTGCAACCCCATGGTCTGTAGCACGCCAGGTTTCCCTGTCCTTCACCATCTCAAGGACCTTGCTCAAACTCATGTCCATTGAATCAGTGATACCATCCAACCATCTCATCCTCTGTCATCCCCTTCTCCTCCTGCCTTCAATCTTTCCCACTTTCAGGGTCATTTCTAATGATTTGACTCTTCGCATCAGATGACGAAAGCATTGGAGCTTCAGCTTCAGCATCAGTTCTTCCAATGAATATTCAGGATTGTTTCCTTTAGGATTGACTGGTTTGATCTCCTTGCAGTCCAAGGGACTCTCAAGAATCTTCTCCAGCACCATAGTTCAAAAGCATCAATTCGTCAGTGCTCAGCCTTCTTTAGGGCCCAACACTCACATCCATACATGACTCCTGGAAAAACCATAGCCTTGACTAGACGCACCCTTATTGGCAAAGTAATGTCTCTGCTTTTTAATGTGCTGTCTAGGTTTGTCATAGCTTTTCTTCCAAGAAGTAAATGTCTTTTAGTTTCATGACTGTAGTCACCATCTGCAGTAATTTTGGAGCCCCCCAAAATAAAGTCTGTTACTGTTTCCATTGTCTCCCAATCTATTTGCCATGATGTGATGGCTTTTACCTCTAGTGACAGTTTTAAAGGCTGGTCACAGATAGTATTCTAACACATAGAAAAGCCTTCCAGAGTCAGAAATTTCACATAAGTGTGCATATTTATGATTTTCATTTGCCATTATATCACCAGCTAGAAGCAGGGTGCCATTCACCAGGAAGAAGTTAGTTTTCTACTAAATATTGGAGAAAGGGACCTAAGGTCTCTTGAAAATTTAGGGTTTGGAGTTTATATTAATAAATGAATCAAGATAGTCTGCTCCATGATTTTCAGTAATTAATGTGTTTACTAATTACTTTCAAAATCTTTATCATACTTCTCTCTCATATGCCAAACAGAAATCTTAAAATAAATTACATTATCAAATTAAACAAATCTGTGGAGAATTGCTACTTTTGAAAATTTATTCAGAAATGTCAATGTCAAATCATTCACAATCTCCTCCAACCGGGTCATAAATATTATTTGTTTGTATCTCATCAGAAAGCAGTACTCAAATTAAAGACTAAATTCTATCATGACAGTTTTACTCTTCTGACTTTTTTATATGCATCAGTTGTAGATCTGAAAGAAGATTGGCCTGGATGGAGGTAGTAAGTGGGATGTGACTGCGCGAGGCATGTGAGACCTGCTAAGGAATGTCAGTTTTATTCTAGGAGTCATGGAAGTCACCGAATGATATGGGGGAAGGGCGATGGAATGCCATGAACTAATGTATCTTTTAAAAGAACATTAATAAAACTATTCAATATGATATTGCAATGATTTATACACGATATGCATTTGGCAAAACCCATAGAACTGTACAACACAAAGTGTGAAACCTAAGTAAATTGTGAACTTTAGTTAATGAATATATATCATTATCAGTTCATCATTTGGAACAGATACAGCACAGCAATGCAAGATGTTAAATAATATGGGAAACCATGGGAGGAAGTAGAGGGAGGGGATACTTGAGAACTCTCTGTACTTCTGGTCAGTTTTGTTTTTTTTGTTTTTTTTGTTTTTAACCTAAAACTTCTCTAAGGAATAAAGTCTATTAATTAAGAGGAAAAAATGATCACTGTTTTCGGGTAGAGAATGAATTAAGGGGACCAATTAGAAAGCCAGCATTAAAAATAGCTTCATTAGCATAGCTTCTTTCAGAAGTGTTTTGCTATCAGAAATTCATTTTGACATCAAATATCCAAAGAATGAACTCTGTACATCAGAGGGAGGATGAGATGCTAAGAAAATAGGAGAAAAAAAATCACATTGCTATCCAACAGAATACAATTTAGAGACTAAATGTATTTCTGCACTACCTTCTAATATTTTTTACACCTACTTTTGAATTTTTGTTCATTTCTATGTGCATCAAGTTTAAATATATTCAGGGAAAGCTAATAAATGTGTTCGTATCTTCCAAGACCTAAAGTCTTTCAGAGAAATTTTATATTAACATACCAAGGTAGGAATAAGTCAAAAGATATAGGATTTGGTAGGGAGTATGTAAGGAAATGCATTGCCAATATATAGAAGCTAATAACATTGAAAGCTTTAAACTATCACATTGGTACAGTATAACCAGAGGCTGAATTTATGTGGATGGCTCTATTTTCTGCTTGAGAATCTAGTAATTTGACAGAGAAAGATGACTATCACACAGAAATGTATTTATGCTGTGTTAACCCAATCCAGTATTCTTGCCTAGAGAATCCCATGGACAGAGGAACCTGGCAGGCCATGGTCCTTGGGATTGCAGAGAGTTGGACATGACTGAAGTAACTAAGCACAACTTAATATCTAATAATTTTTCATTTCCAGAGAGTAATAAGAATAGCTTTACAGTTACATTGCTAGACCCTGCTTAAAACTCACTTTTGATGATAAAAAAATGGTCTTGATTTGGTCTCAGTTTCTCCAGTTAAGTAA
This sequence comes from Oreotragus oreotragus, assembly GCA_006410675.1. NCBI lineage: Eukaryota > Metazoa > Chordata > Mammalia > Artiodactyla > Bovidae > Oreotragus > Oreotragus oreotragus. Next base: position 210,537 of record SJYX01022122.1, on the reverse strand, counting down.
TTCTTGATTGTTAGGTTAAAAAAATCACAAATTGTGGGCAGACTGCATATTCTGATGGGAATGATCATCAGAATTTGATTTATCATTTGGTTGGAAATGAGGGCAAGAGAACACAAAGTTCTGGTCTTGAAAACTCTCAATGGCAGAACCAGAAATGTCAAGTTATTAATTGTGAAATATCTTAATAATACTTGAAGTCTTATTGAAAAAGAATTAGGACTTGACACGTGTGCCAGATTGCTAAACCAGAGGCATTCTTAAGAATGGTTGGAGTCTGGGGAAAATTCTTTCAGGGATTATTTATTAATTCAAATCTCCTTATGTGCTTTGTGCTCAGTAAGCACAAAACTGTGCTCTGTTACATTTTTGTTTGTTATAAAAAGAATAGTGGTTTCATGAATTTGTAAAAATTAAAACAAAATACTCTCTTATTTAAGAAAAGTAACCTCTACACCAATCTTGTACACATTAATAAGGAGCCAATGAGAGTGCTCTCAGGTTCTGATTCCCATAATCCTTAGCTCTGAGAACAGAGGTTGACCTAGAAGATCACCAAGCGTAAGTCCTCCCCCAAGTTTAAATGACTCCATAAGACATGGCTAGGATGCGTGTCTCGGGACTTTTAATCAGCCATGCTTCCACTGGGCTCTGCCTTTGAATGGATAAAGAAAATCAGGATTTCAGAAATAAAATCCTGCAGCCAAATTTGTCTATACCTTGTGAGGATAAAGCATTTGAACTGAACTTAATCACTCATTGATTAGGATGAATCTGTTTCTTTACCCAAAATACTTTAAAGTAATTGCTAAGTAGCTTCAGTCGTGTCCGACTCTGTGCAACCGCAGAGACTGCAGCCCACCAGGCTCCCCCGTCCCTAGGATTCTCCAGGCAAGAACACTGGAGTGGGTTGCCATTNGGATGAATCTGTTTCTTTACCCAAAATACTTTAAAGTAATTGCTAAGTAGCTTCAGTCGTGTCCGACTCTGTGCAACCGCAGAGACTGCAGCCCACCAGGCTCCCCCGTCCCTAGGATTCTCCAGGCAAGAACACTGGAGTGGGTTGCCATTTCCTTCTCCAATGCATGAAAGTGAAAAGTCTTAGGACTGATGATAAACTAAAAATAATAAAAATAAGAGAGAGACTGATTTCCTAAGTAGTTAATCCTTACATGAGAACTCTACTGCAAATAAGTACAGCTACTTATCCATTGTCACTTTCTTCTTAACATCTTCATCCTCCCAGAGCAAAAGACACAAAATAAAAATCAGCCTCTGAATCTATGATATTATTTGTCACATAAACTCCGTGTTTCTACATAACAAAATGTACCAGTTTTCGTGATTCAGCACATTTCTTTGGCTTCTGACAAAATAAGAATGGTGCTGGAATGAATTGTGAAAGCTAAATAGAATTAAGGACTTAAAGGATGACATTACATCACCCTAGCTCTGCATTTACTTGACAGAAAACAAAGTAGTATTTCCCACACTTGCAGCCTAAACCAGTTTTATATGGCCGACTCCGCTGTAGTTATGCTTTTTGGTCAATGAAGGCAGTAAAGTTGCTAAAAGTATGTGTGGGACTTTTAATTTTTTATGTCACCATGTATGGAAACAGCAATTATATTCAAGCAGATGTATCACCCTAGCTCTGCATTTACTTGACAGAAAACAAAGTAGTATTTCCCACACTTGCAGCCTAAACCAGTTTTATATGGCCGACTCCGCTGTAGTTATGCTTTTTGGTCAATGAAGGCAGTAAAGTTGCTAAAAGTATGTGTGGGACTTTTAATTTTTTATGTCACCATGTATGGAAACAGCAATTATATTCAAGCAGATGTCTAATCCTTGATCATAAATAGGATACTTTTGAAATAGAAGTCTATATCCTCATTTCAATTTTTTCAGCGGGCTTTTAGGCTTGATCAAGTGTATATATATATATTTTTTTTATTAAGATAAGAATAATTAAAATGCACTTATCCCACCACAAAGAAGGCAAAAATGACTCAGCATCCCTAAAATTAGACCTGGAATATACAGGATGCAGGGTTCTCTGTACCTTCTGTATCCTATAGAAGCACAAGGACTTTGGCTCCATTAGGCTGAGCCAATAGCTGATGTACAACTTAGTGAGAGACTAAACCTCTGTTGGCCCCAGTTTTTAATTTGTATAGTGGAACTTTAAAATGTACCTACCTTACAGAGTTATTGTGAATACTGCATAAAATACTATGTGAGGAAGCATTTGTAAACTGTAAAATACTTTATAACTATAATATATTACTGCCATGCAATAATTTACTGATTTATAATGAAACAATTTTTCAAAGAAATGCGACATATATTTTTGTTTACAAAAATTCTGTGAGATTAACATTCGTGTATATTCATAGTAAATCTATGTAAAATTCTGCATGTATTTAGGATAAATTTATGCAGTATGACCTACAGAGAAAAGATGAGTTTCAGTTATAATTGTAAAGCATGATTTATTGAATTTTTTGCCTAACTAGTGATAAAAATATAATCTAATTTAACTTTAAGTTATGGTGTATATGATTTAAGTTTAGAGGCTATAAAGTGAATTTTAGTACAAATAATTTAATAATTTATGTGCTAATTATAGTTATTAAAATAATTTAGTGTAAATAGCTCACAAATAATTATTCTCCAGCTCTGACTAATTAGGAATGAGAAATTGATATTTCCACAGAAACAATGTTAAAAACAGGAGGAAGAAGAAGGGGAGTGTCCTGGACAAGGCTTCAAAACTGCAGTTATGCCGTGATAGACTCAGAATACTGTGTGTTTGAAGCAGAAATAGGCAGTGGGGGGGGGGTTATAAATTTTGACTTGAAAACAAATAATTTTAAATTTATATGACTTTTCTCCTAATGGAGATGTGAGCAAGGTATGGAAGTGGATGAGTAGTTGTGGTAATTCATTCTGTCTGGCGGTGGTCAGCCAAGCTTGTCAAAGAATACAGTGTTTTGTGCAGAGTTTGGAAGAATAAACAGGTGTTTGCTCAGCATAGAAGCAGGAACCTAGCCTTCCAGGCGAGTGGGCAGCATATTCAAAGGTTGAGGAGCATGGCACAGCACGGTGCATTAGGGAAACAAACACTAACCTAGTGTACTGGAGCATAATGTGTTGAAAGATTGGAGGGAGATGGAGTGACTTGAATAGATAGTTTCAGAGGCAGATCCTGAACTTTTTAAATACTGAACTGGTCTCATCTTGTTGAGGTTGGGAAACCTAAGAAGAGTATTGACCAAGGGGTGTCTTGATTGATTGTTTTAAGAAAACCATGTTGATGATATTATGCTTCCGAGGCAGCTGGCTTTGTCATGTTTCCCTGGCACTGTTTTACTTTATAAGTCAATGGCAACTCTGAATATTAGAGAACACAATACATTTATTTACATACATTAGAATAAGAACAAGAAATATTTAAGAGAAATTGGTCTTGTGTTTCCTAAACTTCCCTTGCTTATGTGATACCATCATAATTCTTTATCTTCAAATCATTTTTAATCTAATTTATTAAATATTTAATGGATTCATTTTTCAAAACTCCATAAAAGAAAACATATGATGTTTCCAAACAGTAATATTTATTAAATTATAGGTTTAGCCAATGCTTAAATATTACATATTATTATAAATCCAACTGTTAAAAGAAAAATACATCTGGGTACCACCTTTAGGAAACATGAGTCCAGTCCATCTGATGTCATCGTCTTACAGGTAAGGAATTGATGTAAATCAAGTAAATCAAATGTTGTCCCTAAGTCACCTGTGTGAGCTGACTACATCCCAAACATAGTTCTTGGTGTTGGAGTGACAGCACTAGCAAAATAAAATCACTGCCCTCAGGAACTTACATTCTAGTGAAGGACATAGACAATAACTACGTAAAGACTAGGTAATGTGAAGAGCTGAGGAAAAGAAAGGGAAGCTGGAGCAGAGTAGAGAATGATGATGCAGGTGGTCCTAGTGGACTGATGAAGCAAGTTGTGGCTGATCTGAGGATGCAGCTGTCCAGGCAGAAAGGAAAACAGAAGTAGAGGCACCTGAGGGAGGACGCAGAGGAAGAAGCAGAGGCCTGACATGCTTGAGGGAGAGCCAGGAAACGCGAGTGCTGGTACAGTGGCAGCCTGGTGCTTAGGACCACCACCCCCTCCCCTGCTGCCCCGCCAGGCTACCCCCTTTCTGTTTGCAGGGACTGATTAGTGCACACCCGCTCCAGCCCACTGCTTGCTTTACTGGAATGCCGCCATGCTCATGACCTGCGAGTGCCTTTACGCTGCCACAGCAGAGTTGAGTGTTGTGGTGAAGACTGAAGATCGTGTGGCCCACAGAGAATCTAAATAATTTACCATCCGGCGCTTTACAGAAATGTTTACTGAGCCCTCCTCTATATCATGCTCTTGTCAGTGTAGACGTCACAGAATAGAGTGCTTTGTGCATCTCTATAAAAATGAAATACAAGTCATCCCTGTCAGAATCTAGTTTATACTTGTAGAGAATCTGATTTCATTTTTTCAACTTGAGTTATGTACCAGTGGAAACTTTTTAATATATTCAAGTATGATCTTTTTACTTAATAATGAAGTGGGAGAATAAGGTAATCTGTCGTTACATAAAGACAGAAGTGAAGAATAACCACAGTTTGCTTTACACTTGTGGTTTCCTCTTGTTAGTATTCAAATTATATTCTTTCTAAACTACATCTGAAAGAGGCTGGTGATGTATCCTGTCAGGAGTTGGAGTTGCATTGTTGGGTAATGAATAGGATTTTTAAAATATCCTCATGGACAATGTGGCCCAGAGCTAAAATCTCTTTGGAACTAATTACCTTCTCAAATCACAGGGTCCTGAAGATCATCGGTAACCTTATAGGAAAGAAATGCTGTACTGAGTTTACCTGGGGCTTCCTTGTTCACTTAGAATGCTTGTGGTTCTGGTGACAGTATTTTTGTCTTTGTTCATGGAAGATGCCTCATATTCTTGTCCCTATCAAATATTTCTCTCTAGAAAGGAAAAATAAGCAAAAAGAAAACAACAACAAAAAATAAGTAAGACTAGAGAAAATAAGGCTAAAAAATACATGGGCAATATTTACAAGATTGAGTGTTTGGATCTGACTGAACTCAAGTCAGATGAAGAAGCAGTATCTAGTGAAGAAAGATGAGAAAGCTGAATTTTTCAAATATTTCTGACATAGGATTATCTGTAACCAATTTTAGTCTCATAATCTACAACTGCTAGGTCAGTGTCTCTCAGATCCTTGCCTGCCAGCCAGCCCTCCCCCTCTTCTTCCTTCTCCTCCTCTTTGTTCCCTTCCCTGCTCCTCCTTCCCTCCCTCCCTCTCTCCTCCCCCTCTCTCTGTGCCCCATTATCAATAGGTCGTGCTTAACAGCTGGGAAAAAAAGTCTGGAAGTCTTCTGGCAACAAAGAATATAGTTTAATGACTATAAATATATAGTTACAGAAGAAAACTTTGGAAAATATAAAAAAGCAAAACAAACAAATTCCATCTCTGTATCTATTTAAAATTTGTAATCATTCTCTACTTACAATTTTGTCCTGCTTTTCTCAGCTAACAATGAAAAAATGTATATTTCTCTATGTGATTACGTAGTCTTCTGAAACCTGTGATCATCAAACAGCATGAACTACAGTTTAATTAGCCTCCCGTTGAGGGATTTTTGTTTCCAGTTTTTCCGTTTTATAAAAAATGTTGCAGTGAACACCTTTGTGTGCTCACATCTCTGTTGATTCCTTAAGAATAAAGGCATAGGAGTGTTACAGCTGCATAGAAGTAAGGGTATGCATATTATTAAGGTCATCATTACATATTATTCTGGAGCTAACTCCTGAAGACTGTCAAAGGGACTTCTCCATCTAGTGTTTAATGCTAACGTTCAGTCTGAAGATTCATTTGCATTTTGCTTATTGCAATGTTTACTCAGTTGAAAGTCACTTAGTAATTTGTTACCTGCTGTCTCCAGAGAAACCTTGGTAAGTGAGAGACCAGAAGATGGGAGAGTTTGAAAGATCCATCCTGGAAACTGCAGAAAGGCAGGGAGAAGGCTGTGGACCTGATCCTGATAAGAGATAGAAATAAGTTACCCGGTTCACACTGTGACTCTCAGGGAGTGCCCCCGTAACACATAGCAGGCACTTTGACAGGAGATTGTGAGAAAATGAAGCTCAAAGTGCCACTGTCCTCACAGGTATCCAGCCCACAGAGTTGATAACAAACACACCTCTCAGCTCTGAATTCCATCTGCAAGAAGAGATAAGTCCTTTGGAGATGAAGTGTTCGCATACTCACTTTATAAAAAATATTTTTGCCTTGTTGAAAGTTGAACTCTCTTCTTCCCGGTTTATTCAATTATCTAGCTAAGAAATACTGTTATCTAAAAAACTTACTCTTGGAAGATATTTGAAAGAGTTCTTTTGTGTTGTGTGAGCAAGACTGTCTAAGTTGCCTTCACCCCCGCCCCACCCACCCCCAGATAAGCACATTACAAAGCCGCTGCTTGCAGCCTGCATCCATGTGCTATAACAGTCCCAGCTCATATTTTTTTAATAGGGAAACGGGGGCGTGTAGGTTTCTAGTCACACAGTTACAGTTGTGGGGGAGGGGCTGCAGGGTAAGACGTGTGATCAGTTTTATTATTATTATTTATTGACATTTCAGAAGTTGTGGAACATCAGTGATAAACCCCAACTTTATTCTCCTTGGGCTCACATTCAGGGACTCAACTATTCTTTTGAAACATTCAAAGTTTTTAGCAGTTCCTCTTTAAAGAAATGCTATCATTCCATCCTTTGGGGAGGAATGAACAATGCTGCTTGTGTGTTCAAACCACTTGGAACATTAATATACTGTTTCTTTAGAAGGATTTGCTTTCCAAAGTTGAACTTTTCAGAACTCAGAACACCTTATCACACTTTCACAAGGCTTCTCTCTGAAAATGGAAAAAGGAAAAGGGGGAGAGCCTGTCAGGACTTGTGCCAGTTAAATCCGATCTCTCCGGGGATTTGTTTTTCTTCTGGCGTCAGATTAGATGTTCAAATCAAGCAGTGTTTGAGGGCTGCAAGGGAATGTCCATGGGATTCTTAGTGAGGCTAATCCCAAAGCAGCACATTCCAAGGGACTAATCTGCCCAAGTTCATTGCTTACTTGAAACGTCTCTTGGGGGAAGAGCCCGGCAAGTGACTTTTTTTCCGGTGGGCGGTCATAAGAGCATTATTAACGGGATGGCCAACCCCAGATGCAGCAAAATGAAAGCAACAGGAGCTGCTCGTGGGACTGCCTTTGCCACCACTCAGAGTCAGTGCTCAGGTAAAATTATTTCAGTTCATTTTCTTCTTCTTCATCCCACCCACCCCCAGATAAGCACATTACAAAGCCGCTGCTTGCAGCCTGCATCCATGTGCTATAACAGTCCCAGCTCATATTTTTTTAATAGGGAAACGGGGGCGTGTAGGTTTCTAGTCACACAGTTACAGTTGTGGGGGAGGGGCTGCAGGGTAAGACGTGTGATCAGTTTTATTATTATTATTTATTGACATTTCAGAAGTTGTGGAACATCAGTGATAAACCCCAACTTTATTCTCCTTGGGCTCACATTCAGGGACTCAACTATTCTTTTGAAACATTCAAAGTTTTTAGCAGTTCCTCTTTAAAGAAATGCTATCATTCCATCCTTTGGGGAGGAATGAACAATGCTGCTTGTGTGTTCAAACCACTTGGAACATTAATATACTGTTTCTTTAGAAGGATTTGCTTTCCAAAGTTGAACTTTTCAGAACTCAGAACACCTTATCACACTTTCACAAGGCTTCTCTCTGAAAATGGAAAAAGGAAAAGGGGGAGAGCCTGTCAGGACTTGTGCCAGTTAAATCCGATCTCTCCGGGGATTTGTTTTTCTTCTGGCGTCAGATTAGATGTTCAAATCAAGCAGTGTTTGAGGGCTGCAAGGGAATGTCCATGGGATTCTTAGTGAGGCTAATCCCAAAGCAGCACATTCCAAGGGACTAATCTGCCCAAGTTCATTGCTTACTTGAAACGTCTCTTGGGGGAAGAGCCCGGCAAGTGACTTTTTTTCCGGTGGGCGGTCATAAGAGCATTATTAACGGGATGGCCAACCCCAGATGCAGCAAAATGAAAGCAACAGGAGCTGCTCGTGGGACTGCCTTTGCCACCACTCAGAGTCAGTGCTCAGGTAAAATTATTTCAGTTCATTTTCTTCTTCTTCAACTTTCTGGTATTGAATCTAGGCATCTAGAGGAAGACCCAGGGAATGCCAGGGAGATACTGAGGAAAAGCAAAAAGTAAAAATGAACACAGGCTACTGGTATTTTGTTCTGATTAGGGCAGAGTGTAAATTTTAAACCTGAGAGTCTCAAAATGAGGAACGTAGTACAATTTTGCTCATAATTTGTTCCTAAGAAGTTAGTGAACTCTTTTTTTTTTTTTTCTTTTTCTTTTCTAATGTGTGTGATTATTGGTCTGGGTTGGTGTCCTTCTGTGAAGTTGCTCTACCAACGAGAGGTTTGCAATAGCAGTTTCCGAGGCTTTCTGGAGGCAGATTTAGATATTATTCCTGGCTGGAGAAGGTCTTAACTCTGTAGTGAGTGAGAAGTAGGTGGTAAGAAGAGTCATGGAAGTTTGAGGGACTAACTTTTATAACAGAGTCTTTGTGAAAAACAGTTGAAACTGGTTAAATGAAACAACTTAATTTTTTTCTTTATTTGCTTCCTATTATTTTGATGCTTTATTTATTGTACAATTGACTTTCAAAATTCATATGTACTTTATTCTTTGAGGGGAATATACTTTGTTTGAAATGTGAATGTCCTTATTTTTATTTTGAAAAAAAATGTCTTTTAATTATTAGCCTTTGAAAAACACTTCCTTATTATACATCACACATGACTGATAATACAGAAAGACAAGAGAGAAAATAGCCCTTCACAAACTCAGCCATGGTCTTGTGACCGTTCTACCTTGAGAAAAGTGATTTCTAAGGGCTGATAGCAGTCACCTTTTCTAAGAGTACAAGAGTCCTCCAAAGCATGTTTTAAAAGAAAAGATTTTCGGGCACACTGATGAAGTTTTGCGTTAGAAGAGAATTAGGGTCAACTAGAAACATGGCATGTCCAAACTGTTTTATGCTTTCTAACATCAAGGATAGCCATTCTAACCCAACTTAGTTGGATGTTGCAGCCAAGTATAAAGCTTCACAAGGAGTAGTTTAAAGCCTTTGAACAAAGGAAAAGCGAATTAGTTTAGAGGACAAGTTAAATCATGATTATATACCAAATACGCCAGGAAAATGATTTAAAAAATCTAATATCCATCTACATTGAAGACTGAATAAAAGCACAGTAAAGTAAAGCCCACAGTAAAGCATAGTAAATTTATCCTATTTAGTACATGATGTTTGGTAGAATTCCTAATTTGTGTGCTATACGTGTACTCTTTCTGTTATAATGTTTTCTTTCTCAAAAAAAGAATCCAATTCAATTATGAATGATGGAAAAAAATTGTTTTTACATTTCCTTTCCCCCCTCCCAATTTTCTCTGCCTTTGTAAGAGAAATTGTTAGTTCGGTAATAATAAGAAGTAGAAACTGATCCTTAGTCCCTTGGCTGACAGTGAGGTAACTTTTCACCTTTGGGAAGGTAATTAAGTTGCTAAACCGCTTGCAAGTCAAATTACTTAAAGACCAACAAACAAGTTAGCAATCCATATGCAGTCAGTCTTACTACACGCCATCTGAGTAAAGCTTCTAGGGCCTTCCATGTTGGAACCAGTATCTGTAAGTGAGAGAAATAATGGAGGTGCCCTTGAAATTCTCAAGTTGGGAGTCCTGTGTGATTACATTTCATTGTTGTAGCCATTATAATGATACCCCCTTCTTTTATTTTTCTCATATTCTTGTGTCTGCCTAATGTCCCACCTCAATCCTCAGGATGAAAGGAAGAGAGAGTAGAATGTTGATTACTTCATTTGTGGGAACTGGAAGGAGGAAATAAGTAGGGGAAAGGTGCAAGTGTGAACTGGTTCTCAGACATGCCTCTCCAAGGGCATTCCCAGGTCTGCCCAGATCTGGGGTATTTTAATACCAATAACATCTAATTTGGAGAGACAGTTGAGCAGAGTGGGTAAGAGTATGAACTCTGGAGTCAGACAGCTCAAGTTCAAAGTCTGTCTTCTAATTTGCTACATCTCACACAGACACGACATAATAGTAGTAATTCCTCCATGGGGTTCTTACAAGGCTCCATGGAGATAATACATATAAGGCACAATTCCAGGTACATGCTGCTGCTGCTGCTGCTGCTAAGTCACTTCAGTCGTGTCCGACTCTGTGTGACCCCATAGACGGCAGCCCACCAGACTCCCCCATCCCTGGGATTCTCCAGGCAAGAATACTGGAGTGGGTTGCCATTTCCTTCTCCAATGCATGAAAGAGAAAAGTGAAAGTGAAGTCGCTCAGTCTGTCCAACTGTTAGCGACCCCATGGACTGCAGCCCACCCGGCTACTCCGTCCATTGGATTTTCCAGGCAAGAGTACTGGGGTGGGGTGCCATTGCCTTCCCTGAGGTACATGCTAAATCCCAAATAAAAGTTAGGCATTGTTATTAACTACTGAGCACCTACTAAGTGCCAGATGCTTACTCTGAATCATCTACTTCGATTAATACAATTTTCCAAAGTAGCTATGATTATCCTCGTGTTATAGAAAAGGCTCAGAGAAGTTAAATACATATCTAGATACCTTGTCTATAGACAGTCAGGCCTTCTGGGAGCATATCATCTCCAGCGTGACATAAAGTCAATTTAGGTCAGATCTGTTATGGCAATTTAATAGTGTTTCTCATTTAAACCTTTATCTGAACTTTTAGTACCAGACCAACATAAGACTGGTTCCTCTTCTTGAAGTGAAAACTTGCTACCTAAATAATGAAAACAACTCTGTGTTTCAGGCATTATGGTTGTGCCCATTTTTATAAATGAGGAAAACTGAGGATCAGAGAAATTATATGACTTTGTTGAAGCTACAGTCTCATTCATACCACTTTTCTAACTGCAGACATCATTCTCTGCCGTTCCTACTTTCTCTCAAAGAGTATTGATAAGCACTCCCTGAAATTCCCAGATGCTTTCCCAAAAGATGCTTCTGAATGCCAGCCAAAGTGGGCCCCCCAAAAGTGAAAGTATGCTCTCCCTTTTCTGCTCCCCAAGGTATAGGGAAAGTTGGTTTCAGATGTCCAGAGAGGAATATTTTTACCATCTATCTGCCAAAAGATATTATCAAAGAAAGTATTCAGTTTCTAGGAAAAAATCACAGCCTATGAATAGTTTAACTTACAGGCTTTATACGAAGATAAAGACTGGTTATCTATGCTGCTAAGCTTATTTCTGCTGCAAAGATGTAGCCACTAGTTTTTCCTACATTTTTGAGAAGAAAAACTTTAAGAATAGACACTGAATCTTTCTCCATGCCAAAATGACAAACAGAACTGCAAATGTTACCTTTGTGGTATGACAGAGCAGAGGGCCACCTGGACCCAGGATCTCTGCGGCAGAGCGGCTGCTCCTTTACATTTGGACAATGCATAAGCACTCAGAAATTATGCGACCTGATTGTAACCATGACTGAAACAGGATGCTGGTCCTTTGTACCCCTCAAGCATTCCCTGTGTTGCTGCTTTCAAAATGTGCTTTGTTATGCATCTAAGACAACTACTGCCTTCAGTGCCACATGCTCACATAGACTCCACTGTGAAAGAGGACAGAGATGCAGTATTAAGGGGCTGAGGACAAAGCCCTTAGCACAACTTATACAGCCATTTGGGTTTTTAGAAGAGTTAGTATCAGTGATAGCCAACAAAACAGGGACTTGAAACAGTCAATGCTGGTCATTGAGACAAGCCAAGTAAACAGCTTGTTTGCACTTTGGCCCTGTATGTATTTTTTTTAACTTTTTACTTTATGCTGGAATATAGTTAACTAGGGCTTCCCTCTTAGCTGATAAAGAATTTGGCTGCAATGCAAGAGACCCCTGTTCAATTCCTGGGTCAGGAAGATCCCCTGGAGAAGGATAGGCTACCCACTCCAGTATTCTTGGGCTCCCCTGGTGGCTCAGCTGGTTAAGAATCTGCCTGCAGTGCAGGAGAGCTGGGTTCGATCCCTGGATTGGGAAGATCCCCTGGAGAAGGCAAAGGCTACCCACTCCAATACCAGGCCTGAAGTATTGCAGGCACTGTATAGTCCATGGGGGTCCAAAGATTCAGACACGACTGAGTGACTTTCACTTTGAAGGTGAAGGTGAAGGTGAAGTCGCTCAGTCGTGTCCAACTCTTTGCGACCCCGTGGACTGTAACCTAATAGGCTTCTCCGTCCATGGGATTCTCCAGGCAAGAATACTGGAGTGGATTGCCGTTTCCTTCTCCAATACCAGGCCTGAAGTATTCCAGACACTGTATAGTCCATGGGGGTCCAAAGATTCAGACATGACTGAGTGACTTTCACTTTACTTTACAGTTAATTAACAATGTTGTGTTAATTTCAGGTATACAACAAATTGATTCAGTTATACATATACATGTATCCTTTTTTCTAATGTTTTTCCCAGTTAGGTTGTTACAGAATATTGAGCAGAGTTTCCTATGCTCTACACAGGAAAGTATGTCCTTGTTTGTGATCCATTTTAAATATATTAATTGTAATGTTTATATGTCAATCCCAAACTCTCTGTATATTTTTAAAGTAGGAATTTTGTTCTGATCCTGGGTTAGATGGAAGATGACACCATGTAGAAATAACATTACATGTTACTCTACCAGCATCTACCTTAACCACTCATTTAGAGAAGGAATCTTCTGAGTAGTTTACTAGATTTCATAGGAGACTCCTATACTGTTTCAAATGCTGGTAAAGAACGGGGTTAAGGGATGAAGGATGGACACTGTTTTGGAACAAAGATGGTATAGTTTGTTGGAACTTGCTTTATCCTTCTGGGCACCTAATCTCAGTGGGCAGGCTGCTGTGTGAACAGTCCCAACAATGTTCATTCTGAGAAGCTGTATTTCGTGTGGTGAAAGGCATGTGAGATGCCAGAAAATGTGGCATCTACTTTCCTTCCAAAGGCATTACCTGTGAAATTTCAGACTGTGATTAAGACATTTATCTTCCCTATGTTTCTATCTCCTTTTTCCCCTTCCATATTCAAGCACTGATAATTTGGATTTTAGTAAAAGCATGGTGATGGATTAGGACTCGAATTAAGTAATTTCCTCACCATTTTTCTTTCTTTCTATAAAGAAAATCTGATGAAAGTGTCAGCCATGAAAACTTTATGATTATTTAGGTATATTTCTTCCTTCCACTAATACTTGTTATCTAAAGGGTTACAAACATACTGCTCTATAGCTTTTGTTTTCTCTGTTCTTCAGAAGTCATTATGAACTTAAGCATTTTTTATTATGGTCATTTTCCTTTAACTGTCATATTATTACGTTAAGAAATCTAATCAGCAGATTCTGATAGCAAGGGATTTTGTTATATACAGCATTTATGTGTGAAGTAACAATTTCAACTCATTTTATGAGATATTAGTCTGTTAAGTGTTTATGGAATTTTGCTTTCTAGTCAAAAATACTTAAAGGCTGTGTTCCCCTTTCCTCTTCCTTTTTTTCAGGCTCAGAAGTCCTGGATAGAAAGAGCCTTTTATAAAAGAGAATGTGTTCACATCATCCCCAGCACCAAAGACCCCCATAGGTAAGCTTGCTGTCTTTATAATATAACAAGAACTTGAAGTAGCAGTTATGGGAACAAAACTATGATAGCAGTCACTATCCATTGCAAGAGATTTCATTGTTACTGAATATCTTTGAAACAATCTTATATATACACACCATGTAATATGCCACGCCTGTAGTTAATTCTTTGAGAGCCTGTACAAAATAACAGGTACACTCTCAGGAAGGGAATTCATCACTGTAAGAATGGATTTTATATTTATATATACATATATATATATCAGTTCAGTTCAGTCGCAGATATATATATATGTGTGTGTGTGTGTGTATATATATATATATATATAGTGTGGCTTCCTTTTCCAGCATTTCATCAAAATGGGTAGTTTTTACCAACATGCTCAGTTACAGCAAAAAAAAGAGACTTTTTTTAAAGAGACTTTTAAATGAGATACTCCTAGCAGATTACTGATTAGACTGCAGACCTTCAGATTTCTATTCAAGAACATTTTTAAAATTCTACTTACTTCCTGATGATCAAAAGTATAGAAAGTGTAAAGCATTTGGGATAAAGTAATATATACATATCTGGAAGTGCCTTTATGAAAAGACAATATAAGGAAGTAGCTTAAAATATAGACTCTGGAATCATATAAACCAGCTGTACAGCCTTGAATACCTTTAAAACTATAATACTGTACCCATATAATGAATGTCACACTGTTAGTAGTTTTTTTTTAAAGAGACTTTTAAATGAGATACTCCTAGCAGATTACTGATTAGACTGCAGACCTTCAGATTTCTATTCAAGAACATTTTTAAAATTCTACTTACTTCCTGATGATCAAAAGTATAGAAAGTGTAAAGCATTTGGGATAAAGTAATATATACATATCTGGAAGTGCCTTTATGAAAAGACAATATAAGGAAGTAGCTTAAAATATAGACTCTGGAATCATATAAACCAGCTGTACAGCCTTGAATACCTTTAAAACTATAATACTGTACCCATATAATGAATGTCACACTGTTAGTAGTTAGTAAATGGTAACTACATATCAGTATTATTGCTAATAGTCATATTAGTGCTAGTAGTAAAGTACAAGCAACAGTTTCATGATGTAAGGAACAAATTTTGTTTTCAGATATCTTGTGAGTAATTTTTTCTTGTTTCTTCAAGAAAACTTAAGTTGCAAATTTTTATTCTCAGAATTGGATATTTGACAATGAGTGTCAGTTGGGAAAAGAAAAGTTAGGTTCTTACTCACATATGACTGAGAGTCCTTATTTAAATGTGCCTGTTAAAATTCTACCCTTAAAGCTGCTCAGTAGCCTTTGTGCAAGATTTAATAGATGGGAGGAGTGAGAAGGAGAAAAATCTACAGGGCTTTCGTTCTTAGGTTCCAGTCCTGTACAATATGGCTGGTGTGAGAGGGGGCTGGTACAGAAAGATGGGAGGCACATTACAGCTAGAGCAAAATGAGGAAGGGCCAGAGAAGAAGTGTATTAATTTGTCAAGTAAATCCTGAGTTCACCATTTGTCAGGTATGCCACATATGGTTTCCACCTGAGAACTGACTTGCTGGCTTGCTACAGTTTGTAGATTTCTCCAGCAGATTGCCTTAAGTGTATATTCCAGTTGTCACTAATACAAGGGGTTCACTTTGACCTCTTACATTATAGGTGTTGCTGTGGGCGTCTAATAGGCCAGCATGTTGGCCTCACTCCCAGTATCTCGGTTCTTCAGAATGAGAAAAATGAAAGTCGCCTCTCTCGAAATGACATCCAGTCTGAGAAGTGGTCCATCAGCAAGCACACTCAACTCAGCCCCACCGATGCTTTTGGGACCATTGAGTTCCAAGGAGGCGGCCATTCCAACAAAGCCATGGTAATCAGAACACTGTAATTCACTTCTCAAGTTCTCTTTCAAGTCCTTCAGAGGAGTGGTGAAGAGCTGGGAATTTAGTCTTTGGGCTAAATCTCAACTTTGCCAGTTCCTTGCTGGGTGACCAGCTCTATGTTTCTGCTATGCATCTCTGTTCTTCCTTTATCTAATGGGGGAAAGAAGACCTTACTTTCAGGATTTTTAGAATAATTAGTATGAGATCAGACCTAGTGACTATTGTTTTTAATAGTAATAGCAAGTAGCTTTCTATCATTATTCATTGTTTGTTATTTTATTTTCTGGCTCTCATCTATTGAGATGTTTTTCTAACTCCTTTGGTTTAAAAAAAAAAAAAATCTTACCCTTAGGTCTCCATTTCATTCTATTAGTAATTAGCATTTCTCTGAATTTAAGGGAGAAATGATCATCCCAGACTATTTCCTTCCCTGTTTTAACAGAGATCTTGCCCTCCAAATTAAGTGCTTTTTCTTCAAGCAGCTGCATTCAATAATATTCTCAATAGAACAGCTCCATATGAAAAGCTTTTTTTTTTTTTTTTGGAAAGGAGGCATTCGGAAATACACAAATTTTACTTTTAAGAGTTGTCACATCCAAATTTTAACTTTCATCATGGACTCCTCCCTACTTGGCTACTATGTGTTTTTGGAAGCTCTAGAAACACTATTTTCCAACAAGCTTGCTTCTAACTGTTGAGAGAGACAGTTAGTTAGTTGAGAGTAGAGCAGTTGGAGGTGACTCTTCTCAGGCATGCCACAGAGATTTCTGAGTTTGGAGAGGAAATTTTGCTGAAAGAAGCATATTGCAAAATGCTGGGGAAGTCAGTTCACACCAGTTACAGTCTATAATGTGCAATAAAGCCACCTCTTTTATCTCTTTCTTCTCCCTTTCTGCTTTCCCCCATCCACTCCTCCTTCGTACTGTGGTATTTTCTTCACCAAGAATGGCTGACCAAGCTATTCTCACAGTTCTTTCCTAAGAAAATTAATTCTGAACAATATTTTGGAAAGGAGGATGCTATGTGCAACCTCCACCAAGACCTGGGAAAACAAATAAAGGGTTAGGTAGTCTTGACCTAGACAGAATCAAGGGATATGGAGATTTGGTAACTTCTTCATCCACTTAAGGGATACATGTTCCCACAAAAGGTCATAAGAGTTACCAACTCAGCTTAGCCTTCATTCAGAGTATGGAGTTGAATCACACATAGTGTGGATCCTCTGGAACCATGCATTAATTAAAAGTCATGCAAGTTCTCCCTGTAAGAAAAGCGCTCAAATGATCAAGTGGTTTAGTGGTCAACAATCATTATAGAGTAGTATACCCAGTGACTACATAGATGCTTGAATGATGCCTGTAAGCAGCATGACATAAGCCCAGAGGCATATGGTAAGCTTCTAGCCATTATTTCCTTCATTAACATACAGTGTCTGTCAAGTACAGAGCATAAATTTGCTGTAAGAAGAGCATTCCTCCAAAGTCATCACCTGGGGAGATTGTAATTACCATGTTGCCACAAGTGCACAAAATGTATTTAGGGGACTGATTTCAGACAATTTATCGATCACAACAGAAAAGCACCCTGTATTTTCTTCAAATGGTGTTTTTGATCAGGAGTTAATCTCAGTTCAGTTCAGTTCAGTCACTCAGTCATGTGTGACCCCTTGTGTCTCCATGGACTGCAGCACGCTAGGCTTCGCTATCCATCACCAACTCCCAGAGCACACTCAAACTCATGTCCATCGAGTTGCTGATGCCATCCAACCATCTCATCCTCTGTCGTCCCCTTCTGCTTCTGCCCTCAGTCCTTCCCAGCATCAGGGTCTTTTCCAATAAATCAGTTCTTAATCTCAAGTCCCTGAAATTCAAAAAACAAATGACTTAGTCACAAATGACTCATGGTGGTTTTTAAAACTCAGGTCAGTTCTCAGAAGATAGTTTTCCACCACTAAAAATTATGAAAGAATGAAGTACTAGTTTGGTAGTGAAGAATGTGGGCTCTGAATGCAAACAGTCTAGCCCAGACACATCATATGTTTACTGTATGCCATGAGAAACATTAATTATATTCTCTGAAGGTGTAGTCACTCAACTGTGTCCGACTCTGCGACTCCAAGGACGGTAGCCCACCAGGCTCTTCTGTCCATGGGATTTCCCAGACAAGAATATTGGAGTGGGTTGCCATTTTTTTCTTGAGGGGATCTTCCCGATCCAGGGATTGAATTAGGTCTCCTGCGTTGCAGGCAGATTCTTTACTGACTGAGCCACTCAGTAATTTATTCTGTTATCTAGAAATAATAAAACTGCTATTATAAATGTTGAATGAGATGACATATGTAAGTCATCTGGCATAGTGCCAGGGCACATTATAGATGTAAAATTAATTTTAATAGCTGTTTTTAGTACTATTCATTATTATTTGCTTCAGGCTCTGAAATTTTTTTTGAAATATTTTGATTGATGTTTAGCATGACATACATTTGGGTACATATCTTGGCAAATTACTATAGAAAATCAAGCCATACTTTTCAGTTAATCCTTTAAAATATTAATAATTCAAGAAGTTCCAATTCTTTTACCTAGTAGTTAAGCCCAGAATGAAAAGCCACATTGCTTTGTTTATAAGCTGGTCTGTCACTTACTGGTTCATAATCTGGCTCAGTTTATTTAACTTCCCAGTACCTCAGTTTCCTCATCTGCAAAATGAAGATAGTAATTCCTACTATATAAGGCTATAGCAAGGATTAAATGAGTCAATGTTAAAGCTAAATTAGTATTTGCTATGTTATTACTTCCACTAAGCATTCACTTACTTTAGTTACAAGAGGGCTTTGCAGTCAGTTAAAATAAGATGCATAATCTTCAAGTTTTATAGAACTGTATTTATACACTCACTCTCTCTACCCGGTCAGAAAATCGTGGTTAAACCAATTGACTTAGCTGAACCTCAAGATTTCTTATTTACAAAGTGGACATAATTGCCTTATGGGATCTTTGGCAGCTTCAGACAGTGAAGAATCTGCCTGCAATGCAGGAGACCCGGGTTCAATCCCTAGGTCGGGAAGATCCCTGGAGAAGGGAATGGCTACCTATTGCAGTATTCTTGCCTAGAGAATTCCATGGACAGAGGAGCCTGACTACAGTCTATGGGGTCACAAAGAGTCAGACATGACTGAGAGCCTAACTCTTACAAGGATTAGAAAGAATATAAAATTACCTGATATACAGTCAGTGCTCAATCAGTTCAGTTCAGTTCAGTCACTCAGTCGTGTCCGACTCTTTGCGACCCCATGAATCGCAGCACGCCAGGCCTCCCTGTTCATCACCATCTCTCGGAGTTCACTCAGACTCACGTCCATCGAGTCCGTGATGCCATCCAGCCATCTCATCCTCGGTCATCCCCTTCTCCTCCTGCCTCCAATCCCTCCCAGCATCAGAGTCTTTTCCAATGAGTCAACTCTTCGCATGAGGTGGCCAAAGTACTGGAGTATATTTATGAAAATCATAGTGATGGGGCAGTGAAGGAGCTACCTTTATTTCCTGGGAATCCAAAAATGTGCTACATATTTCCACCAAAGTTCTAGGCTACGTAAGATGGCATTAGTGACAGTCACAGGGTGAAGGCTAGCACTGCGGATACCTGCTCATCAGTAACTGGAGACGTGTGGCGTACAAACCACCAAGTTATACACTTTGACTTCCACATTACATCAACCTCCTACATCTGCTTATTCTAGCAGAACAGAAAATGAACTCTTACCTGGCATCTTTTCTACTTTATTCACTGCAGACCTCAACAATTAGACAGTTACTATGGGTGTGGCATTTGCTCCTCTTATGATGGACAAAGCCAAGATTCCTTCTCAGTTTAGTTCAGTCTCTCAGTTATGTCCAAATCATGCGACCCCATGGACTGTAGCAGGCCAGGCCTCCCTGTCCATCACCAACTCCCGGAATTTACTCAAACTAATGTCCCATCACTTCATGGGAAATAGATAGGGAAACAGTGGAAACAGTGTCAGACTTTATTTTTGGAGGCTCCAAAATCACTGCAGATGGTGACTGCAGCCATGAAATTAAAAGACGCTTACTCTTTGGAAGAAAAGTTATGACCAACCTAGATAGCATATTCAAAAGCAGAGACATTACTTTGACGACTAAGGTCCGTCTAATCAAGGCTATGGTTTTTCCTGTGGTCATGTATGAATGTGAGAGTTGGACCGTGAAGAAGGCTGAGCGCCGAACAATTGATGCTTTTGAACTGTGGTGGTGGAGAAGACTCTTGAGGGTCCCTTGGACTGCAAGGAGATCCGACCAGTCCATTCTGAAGGAGATCAACCCTGGGATTTCTTTGGAAGGAATGATGCTAAAGCTGAAATTCCAGTACTTTGGCCACCTCATGCGAAGAGTTGACTCATTGGAAAAGACTCTGATGCTGGGAGGGATTGGGGGCAGGAGGAGAAGGGGACGACCGAGGATGAGATGGCTAGATGGCATCACTGACTCGATGGACATGAGTCTGAGTGAACTCCGGGAGTTGGTGATGGACAGGGAGGCCTGGTGTGCTGTGATCCATGGGGTCGCAAAGAGTCGGACACGACTGAGCGGCTGAACTGAACTGAATGTCCATTGAGTCAGTAATGCCATCCAACCATCTCATCCTCTGTTGTCCCCTTCTCCTCCCACATTCAGTCTTTCTCAGCATCAGGCTCTTTTCCAATCAGTCATTTCTTCACATTGGGTGGCCAAAGTATTAGAGTTTCAGTTTCAGCATCAGTGCTTCCAATGAATATTCAGGACTGATTTCCTTTAGGATGGACTGGTTGGATCTCCTTTTTATCCAATGGACTCTCAAGAGTCTTCTCCAACACCCAGTTCCAAAGGATCAATTCTTCGCTGCTCAGCTTTTTTTATACTCCAACTCTCACAGTCATACATGACTACTGGAAAAACAATAGCTTTGACTAGATGGACCTTTGTTGGCAAAGTGAAGTCTCTACTTTTTAATATGTTGTCTAGGTTGGTCATAACTTTTCTTCCAAGGAGCAAGCGTCTTTTAATTTCATGGCTGCAGTCACCATCAGCAGTGATTTTGGAGCCCCCAAAATAAAGTCTCTGTTTCCATTGTTTCCCCGTCTTTTTGCCATGAAGTGATGGAACCAGATGCCATTATCTTAGTTCTCTGAATGTTGAGCTTTAAGCCAACTTTTTCACTCTCCTCTTTCACTTTCATCAAGAGGCTCTTTAATTCTTCTTCACTTTCTACCATAAGGGTGGGTTCATCTGCATATTTAAGGTTATAGATATTTCACTTGGCAATCTTGATTCCAGCTTGTGCTTCATCCAGTCCAGCGTTTCTCATGATGTACTCTGCATATAAGTTAAAAAAGCAGGGTGACAATGTACAGCCTTGACGTACTCCTTTCCCAATTTGGAGCCAGTCTGTTGTTCCATGTCGAGTTCTAACTGTTTCTTCTTGACCTGCATACAGATTTCTTAGGAGGCAGGTCAGGTGGTCTGGTATTCCCATCTCTTTCAGAATTCTCCACAGTTTATTGTGATCCACAGAGTCAAAGGCTTTGGCATAGTCAATAAAGCAGAAATAGATGTTTTTCTGGAACTCTCTTGCTTTTTCAGTGATCCACCAGATGTTGGCAATTTGCTCTCTGGTTCCTCTGCCTTTTCTAAATCCAGCTTGAACATCTGGAAGTTCTCGGTTCATGTACTGTTGAAGCCTCGCTTGGAGAATTTTGAGCATTGCTTTGCTGGCATGTGAGATGAGTACAAGTGAGCAGTAGTTTAAACATTCTTTGGCATTGCCTTTCTTTTGCGTTGGAATGAAAATGACTTTTTCCAGTCCTGTGGCCACTGCTGAGTTTTCCAAATTTGCTTACATGTTGAGTGCAACACTTTCACAGCATCATCTTTTGGGATTTGAAATAGCTTGACTGGAATTCCATCCCATCCTCTAGCTTTGTTCATAGTGGTGCTTCCTAAGGCCCACTTGACTTCACATTCCAGGATGTCTGGCTCTAGGTGAGTGATCACACCATCATGATTATCAGGAT
This sequence comes from Oreotragus oreotragus, assembly GCA_006410675.1. Taxonomy (NCBI): domain Eukaryota; kingdom Metazoa; phylum Chordata; class Mammalia; order Artiodactyla; family Bovidae; genus Oreotragus; species Oreotragus oreotragus. The sequence continues at coordinate 188,775 of SJYX01022122.1, read as the reverse complement.
CATGAAGATCTTTTTGTACAGTTCTTCTTTGTATTCTTGCCACCTCTTCTTAATATCTTCTGCTTCTGTTAGGTCCATACCATTTCTGTCCTTTGTTGAGCCCATCTTTGCATGAAATGTTCCCTTGGTATCTCTAATTTTCTTGAAGAGATCTCTAGTTTTTCCCATTCTATTGTTTTCCTCTATTTCTTTGCAGTGATGACTGAGGAAGGCTTNAGGTCCATACCATTTCTGTCCTTTGTTGAGCCCATCTTTGCATGAAATGTTCCCTTGGTATCTCTAATTTTCTTGAAGAGATCTCTAGTTTTTCCCATTCTATTGTTTTCCTCTATTTCTTTGCAGTGATGACTGAGGAAGGCTTCCTTATCTCTCTTTGCTCTTCTTTGGAACTCTGCATTCAAATGGGTATATATTTCCTTTTCTCCTTTGCCTTTCTCTTCTCTTCTTTTCTCAGTTATTTGTAAGGCCTTCTCAGACATCCATTTTGTCTTTTTGCATTTCTTTTTCTTGGGGATGGTCTTGATCCCTGTCTCCGGTACAATGTCACACACCTCCGTCCATAGTTCTTCAGGCACTCTGCCCATCAGATCTAATCCCTTGAATCTACTTGTCACTTCCACTGTATAAGTGTAAGGTATTTGATTTGGGTCATGCTTGAATAGTCTAGTGATTTTCCCTACTTCAGTTTAAGTCTGAATTTGGCAATAAAGGATTCCTTCTCATCATACAGTTTTTCTTCTACCTAAAAATTTTCTCCTCCTTAAGAGTTTTTAGTGAATTTAAAATTTCTAAGAACCCTGGAGATTGATACTCCAAATATATTTACTAGAACATGTATCCTTCAAAGTATTAATCAGAATACTTTTGCAATGATTTTCAGGGTCTATAAAAAATAATGAATTTGTTATTCAACTAAAATTAATTAAACATCTACCATGTGCCCAGTGCTGTGCCAAGTATTTATATTTATTTATATATTTCATGTTTATGATATTAGTATTATTATTCCTATATGACACAATAACATTTTAAAGCACAGAAATGTAAATAATTTGCCCCATGTCACACAGCTAATATATGATATGTCTATAACGTAATACTTAAGAATAGAATAAAAACTTCAAGAGGCAGCGAGATCTTTCACTCTGTTCCAGGAGATTGAACACATAAGGACATTGAACTTTGACAGTTCTCCCCATGGGCTCACATAGTTCTATCTAATTCAGAGCTGTCTCTTGGCAGTTGGGTTAGGCAAGGTCAGCTACAAGATTTGCCCCATGTCACACAGCTAATATATGATATGTCTATAACGTAATACTTAAGAATAGAATAAAAACTTCAAGAGGCAGCGAGATCTTTCACTCTGTTCCAGGAGATTGAACACATAAGGACATTGAACTTTGACAGTTCTCCCCATGGGCTCACATAGTTCTATCTAATTCAGAGCTGTCTCTTGGCAGTTGGGTTAGGCAAGGTCAGCTACAAGATTTGTGGAACCCAGTATAAAATGAAAGTGAAGGCGTTTAGCAGGGATAAGGAAATCAATACTCCTTCCCCATGACTGACAGCCCCAACCCTCAGTGGATGGGAAAGCAACAATGGATTGCCATCTCCTCCCTGGGAAGTGCTCAGTATCCACGTGAGGGTGAGACTTCCCACGAAGTTGTTCACAAAACCCACCAAAGTACTGCCAGCCCGAGGCAGGGATAACTACATCTTTACCTTGGCCTGAGATACTACACACCACATGCCCCACCTTGCCCTTGCCCTTGCCTTGAATTATTCTGATTCTCCTGTCTGAAAAAAGGGGTGGATAACTCCACAGAATAGAAGACCTGTTTTATCAGGCAGGACAGTCATTTTTTGCTACCCTGTGCCTTCTTTAATGGGCTTCCCTGGTGGCTCAATGGTAAAGAATCTGCCTGAGAATGCAGGAGATGCAGGAGACACGAGTTTAATCCCTGGGTCCAGAAGATCCCCTGGAGAAGGGAATGACAATCCACTCCAATATTCTTGCCTGGGAAATCCCATGGACGGAGGAGCCTGGGGGGCTACAGTCTATGGGGTCCCAAACAGTCAGAAAATTTGACTGACTGAGCACACAGGCATGTGCTTTCTTTACCGCTTGTTCTCTCCAGCAAACTGACATGCAGTTTGTCAAAGGGAAAAATCAGCACCTACTGTCTAAGAGTGCCAATCCTCAGATGGGGGAGGCATGGTTAAATTATTCACCAAGATTGAAGTGAAACAGGCCAACTAACCTAATATGTCTCTGGTCCCCTTCTCCTAACAACAATGTTTGAAAGTTGAAATGATTTTTAACAAAGTGGTCAAAAAATTCTAGAGGGCAGGTTAACTTTGACCTTCATTAATTAAAAATAAATAAATAAATAAGATATAACGTTAACTTTTCCCCTCGAGACAACCCAAGTTGACACACTTGGGTCAAAATGCCAATGTGGTCTGGACACAGCATGAGGCAGAAGGTGGAAGATTCAGTTGAAGTAAAGGGACTCATTATTAAAATGTAGTGGGCTGTGTGAGAACCACATCTCACATTTGTGTCTGTGTCACTACATAGATAGCACACCGTGATGTCACAGAACTTTGATCACCAAAGACAATGAGAGATTAATACAGTGGTTCTCTACTTGGAGGCTCAGAATAACCTGTGGGGCCACCACCAATGCCCATGCCCAGAATCATTCCCAGAGGTCTGGGGCAGAACCTGGACATCCAAAGTGTTTTAAAAGTTGGCTCAGTTATTCTACTGTTCAGCCAACCTTAAAAATACTAGATGATACCAATCTCTTTACCTATTTTACAGATAGGCAACTCGAGCCCAGAGAAGTTAAATTATTTTCTGAGAGTCACCCAGTTATTTGGCAGAGCTAGTTTTTGAACTCAAGATCCTTAGGACTCTTCGTCAAATCGTTTTCTTCTCTGTCTTGTATGTCTGGTACCGACTTTAGTAGATGTTTTGAAAAGAAGCTAGTTACTGTATGTTTCCAGTTCCTTTCTATGAAGAAATGAAGTGAAAGTCGCTCGGTCATGTCCAACTCTTTGAGACCTCGTGGACTATACAGTCCATGGAATTCTCCAGGCAAGAATACTGGAGTGGGTAGCCCTTCCCTTCTGCAGGGGATCTTCCCAACCCAGGGATCAAACCCAGGTCTCCTGCATTGCAGGTGGATTCTTTATCAGTTCCTTTCTAAGGGTTTTGAAAATTTTTTAGTAGAATTATAAGATCACTAGTATTTGTTGAGGTTAATTGAACTCAAAAGCTGTGAGCACAAAGAGTTCTTCATAAAATTATATCCTAGGTTAATGGATATCTAAGACCTTCCCAGTACTTTTGCTGTTCTGTCCCTAATTCTCAGGCTTGACAAACCCCAGTGAAACAGCAGTGAGACCAGCGTCTCTCTTACTTTATGGAGAGAGAAACTGTGGCAGAGAAAGAAGTCTTATGCGAAGCTAACAGTGAATGAAGGAGTTGCATTCCTCTCCTCTCTTCTTTACACCAAGTCACATCCTACCAAACTGCATGCCCCTAATGTCCATTCCTGGGGATTAAATGACCTAGCAGTTCATTCAGATGCCTCATAAAATCAGAACTCGGGGACAAAAGAAGGTTCTAAGATACTGAAGCCCTGGTTTAGGCATTTTCTTACTAGACTAGGTTCCAGGCAACTTTTTAAAACTGACGTAGCAATAATAAGATGGTCTGACAGCAGATGTTGGGTCCTTTCTCAAAGACTATTCATATCTGGGGCTGAGGCTATTAAATTATTTAGAGAAGGAAGTAGTGCTGGACTTAATTAGAATCTTATTTGCTTACTAATCATCTCTTCCAATTAATGCTGAGCTGACTTACGGACCAGGTAAGTATAACCTAATTAAGGACTTGTATTTAAACTTCTCAAGTCACCTACATAATTCTCTTCATGTTTTCCCTTGGTATTCACTCTGCTTATTAGATCAAGTTGAGCCCCTTATTACACTTTTCATATAATTTAGAGAATTATTCCTATGCCTCATTTCACACTTAGAACTCTAAGTGTTGAGTCAGCCAGGACACAATCTTTCTATTCTGAGCATTAAGGTGAGGGTGTGAGAGGGAATAGGTGAGATTGAGGAAATATAATACTCCATGTGTGTCCAGGGAAGGGCATGCTGTCAGCAGCATGACACCTACAACCTTATACTCTTAAAATGCTTTAGGATTAAATCTTCTTGTCTTAAAATTATCTTTCTTTTCATTATGAAGATTTGAAATGAGAAACATCGATTGACATGCACAGAATATATTAAATAAATCCCAGTATAAAATAAAATGCCTCATCACTGGACTATAGCTAACTAAGCAGCTTTGTATAGCATGGTGTAGTTTCTGAGGGGTTTTGCAATTGCTCTGTTGCTTTCCATATTCCACCTTGAAATTTCTAGACTATTGAGATTATTGGCAGTAACTTTGAAAAACCTTTCAGAAACTGGGAATAAAGCTAGAATATATCATTTAAACTTCTGATCTTAATCATAGGCCTATACAGAAGTAAGAACTAACCTTCCTCAAGAAACCCATCTTGCTCTAGAAAATTTTACACAAAAGCAGTTCTGGCAGAAAATTTGCAGAGTACCCCCTGCAACTTGGTCATATGCTTTAGTTTTGGCTTGTCAGCATCAATCACCTGGAGCACCTGTTATCTAATATTGAAGAATCCTAAAAGCAATATAAAATAAATTACAATGGCATTTTCACTCCCAAAATTTTGTGAGTCAATCAAACAAAAACTCCTGTAACAGTGACACCTCACATTTGCATTCCAAATATTTTCTTTCTAGGGATCTTTCTTTCTCGTGGTTCAGCTTGCACATTAAACCACTATAAGCGTTAAACACTTGGTGCAAAACCAAAGGCTCCATGGACTTGGAAAGCTGATATGAGCAAAATTGTCTCAGGAGTCTGATGCAACATATTCTCCTTGGCCACAACTTTAATTAAAACTACTAATTTAAAATGGGGCTACAGAAAATTAGAAAAATGAAAAGATGCTTGTCACAGTTCTCAATAGAAGGAAAATGGGGCAAATTTCCCACTACATGCTCAGAAGAAAGGCATTAAAAATACTATTAAAATAGGTTTAGCTGTAGTAGTTCCATTACTCAGAGAAAGTACTACTGAAATGTACCAATTGATTATTTCTCAGAGTTGAAGATGGTTTCTCAGTGAGGGTTAAAAAGATTTGCCATTTACCATTTCCTACAGTGTAACCAGATTTATTGTCCTGTAGTTATTTTACCTTTTTATTTAAAAGCTGGGCAAAATGATGTAAGTAAAAATTTAGTTTAAAACCAGAGACAAATTACTCCACAACGGGTCAAGTTCAGAATTCTAAAGAAGATTATTATTATTTCTAATTAAACAGCTCCAGCCTATTCTCAGTGGTGATGGCTGCTTCTCCACTCAGCCTTCACCACCGTGGGTGTTTTGAAGAGAAGAATGCTGTCTGATCTGTGGCACCTCTGTGATTTCCCTCCCAGTTTAATGCAGTGAAGCCGTAGTAAAGTTGAGTTCTGCTTTGACAAGTGAATAGTTATCGTTTCTAGTGATGGAGCAGGTTAGAGTGGCTTTAGGAAAAACTGCAGTGAAATCACCTGCTAAACAAACAAGCAAAAGAACTTAACAACTGGAAAAAGCAAAAACTCAAAATTTTTAGTTACCAAAGCCCTCTGCCACTCAAACAAAACAAAAACTAATTTGCCATTATAGACTTACTTACAAAATTTTGTTTGTAAGTTTGTGGTTTGGAATTCAAAGTGTTCTTGTGAAAATCATGCTTGTATGCATTGGCCTCCAAAGCACCTAGGAATAGATCAAATAGTACAATTTAAAATAGAACTAACTTACACAGACATAAAGAACAGACTTTTGGACTCTGTGGGAGAGGGAGAGGGAGAGGGTGCGATGATTTGGAAGAATGGCATTGAAACATGTACACTATCATGTAAGAAATGAATCACTAGTCTAGGTTTGATACAGGATACAGGATGCTTGGGGCTGGTGCACTGGGATGACCCAGAGAGATGATATGGGGAGGGTGGTGGGAGGGGGGTTCAGGGTTGGGAACTCATATACACCTGTGGTGGATTCATGTCAATGTATGGCAAAACCAATACAGTATTGTAAAGTAACAAAATAAAATTTAAAAAAAAAAAACACATCCTCAAAAAAAAAAAAAATAGAACTAACTTCTGGTTTACATAGTGCTTTCTTTAGATACTCTTCTTAATCTCATTAGCTCATCACACAGGCTATCTCCTGTCAGACAGGGACACTAATGATGTTAGTACAGGTGTGGATAACTCACTTGAGCTCAATTTATTTCTAGAAATTAAAATCAGGGAACTAAAGGCATGAAGGAGAAGGATAGGATTGGTGGCCACAGATATAAGTAGCAGTTTCCCTCTGGATAGGTACTTTTTATAACTTGTACCAATCACTCCTCAGATAACTTACAAAGGGCTACTTTGAAAGGTACATTAAAGAGCTAAAGGCAAGTTATGTAGATCGTGTGGTGCAAAAGTCATTTGTGACTTTTCTAATTTCCATGTGTTGGTTTTCCTTCCAGGTCTTTCCCACAGTTTACTTTTTAGTGTTCTGTGTGATGTTCAAGATTACCTCATTTCACAAGAGAGGGTCTCAAACTGATCAGATAACTTACAGTGCCAATATCTGATGCTTGAATGTGTTGCTGCACATGATTGTGCTTAATCGCTCAGTTGTGTCCAACTCTTGGTGACCCCATGGACTGTAGCCCCCCCCCGGGGCTCTTCTGTCCATAGGGATTCTCCAGACAAGAATACTGGCGTGGTTTGCTATGCCTTGTCCAGGGAAACCTGTAAATGGGAGCATGCATCACTGCATCAGAGTACTGCCCAGGTCACAGAATTTAGTATACATGTTAGGAAGATTTCTGGTTATTTGTAAGGTGACCCCTTAGCAATTAATGATTTCACAAGTGGACAGTCGAAATTGCTTACCTTGATAACCAAAATAGCTCCTAATGTCTAATCACATTGACCATTTAGCAGGAATCAATTAATTGCTCTGGGTACAACCGTTTATGAACCTGAAGCTGCTGATTTTGGCACAAGAATTAACTGTTATATTACTAACCAGTTCCAGGAGAGGTTACTGAATAACATTTTTATGGGTATAAGAATATAATTTAAAAATTGAAATCTCCACGTAATCATAAAAGGTCCTTTTATTCCTTAGTTTTAATTACCCTAAACTGTTTCCTTGAGCTGCTAAACAAAAACATGACAAAAGGTAATGGATTGACTCATTTAAATACTTCCATTTTAAAAGATCTTTTATTCTCCAAGAGAAGGACAAAATAAATCTAAAGTAATGGCCAACGTTAAAGGGACAGGAACACCTAGTATTTGTGTTATTTATCAGCTTCTAGATAATCAAGGGTGGGCTGATAGATAACATAAATAATGTGGTTAATCATGGATTCCATTGTATAAGAATTAGTCCTGGTGAAAAAGAATCAGGTAGTTGGAACTGAGTAGCTTATTAATGACTGCACTTTCCTATTTCCTATTTCCTATTTCTCGTGAGTAATTTTCCAGTTTTTCTTCCATTCTTCTCTTTGATTTTTTTTTTTTTCTTAGAACCCTCTCTCTATGCTTTATTATTATTATTTTTTTGTATTTATTGTGTTCTTTCTTGCCTTTGGCCCAATGAGAAACACAAGACACACCACTTAGAATCTTTGGTCTGGGAAAAAGTTGTAATTCTTTCTACTCATGTGGTCCCTTTTGGGAGCTAGTTAAAAATGCAAAACCTCAAGTCCCACCTCAGACCTATTGAATAAGAACCTGAATTTTTGAGGTTCCCCCAAATGAGTTTTGCATGTTAAAGTTTGAGGAGCCCAGCTCAACCTAGAGTTTCCACTGTAATAGTAGCTTTAATAATGGATTGGGTGAGTGGTTAACTAGTAGATAACCCAGTCACTTGACTTCCCTGGGTCTCAGTGTCCTCATCCCTAAGGCAGAAGAACTGAAACAGATGATTTCTAAGATATTTCCAAACTCCTTTTTATTTCTGAGACTGTAGCTACATCATAGCCAGGAGAGATAGGATGATCCAAAATCATAGGTCAGGTGACACATGATCCTGCCCCTCAGATAGCTTGCAAGTGGACAGATAAAACTGACACATGTAAGAAACAATGGGGAAAATATCTATGTATATTATACTGAGTTTGACTGAGAGTTATGCTGTGTCAACATGAGCTTGCATGCTAAGGAAAAGTCAATAAGAGCCTTTGAAAGACAAGAATGATTTATGTAGATGAAAGGGGAGAAACTGGGTTTTCCAGGACTTGAGGAATAGCATTAACCAAATACAGAAGAGAGTGGAGGAAATGCCTCTAAATAAGTAGAGTAAGGCCAAATTGTGGAGATCACGACAGGCAGAATGGGAGTTTACATGTGTTCTTTCTTGCCTTTGGCCCAATGAGAAACACAAGACACACCACTTAGAATCTTTGGTCTGGGAAAAAGTTGTAATTCTTTCTACTCATGTGGTCCCTTTTGGGAGCTAGTTAAAAATGCAAAACCTCAAGTCCCACCTCAGACCTATTGAATAAGAACCTGAATTTTTGAGGTTCCCCCAAATGAGTTTTGCATGTTAAAGTTTGAGGAGCCCAGCTCAACCTAGAGTTTCCACTGTAACAGTAGCTTTAATAATGGATTGGGTGAGTGGTTAACTAGTAGATAACCCAGTCACTTGACTTCCCTGGGTCTCAGTGTCCTCATCCCTAAGGCAGAAGAACTGAAACAGATGATTTCTAAGATATTTCCAAACTCCTTTTTATTTCTGAGACTGTAGCTACATCATAGCCAGGAGAGATAGGATGATCCAAAATCATAGGTCAGGTGACACATGATCCTGCCCCTCAGATAGCTTGCAAGTGGACAGATAAAACTGACACATGTAAGAAACAATGGGGAAAATATCTATGTATATTATACTGAGTTTGACTGAGAGTTATGCTGTGTCAACATGAGCTTGCATGCTAAGGAAAAGTCAATAAGAGCCTTTGAAAGACAAGAATGATTTATGTAGATGAAAGGGGAGAAACTGGGTTTTCCAGGACTTGAGGAATAGCATTAACCAAATACAGAAGAGAGTGGAGGAAATGCCTCTAAATAAGTAGAGTAAGGCCAAATTGTGGAGATCACGACAGGCAGAATGGGAGTTTACATATGATGTAACCCTTTGAATTGAAAAAATAGTGTTGCTAAAAAGGTATTGGGGATAGGAGTCGCCTGTTGGTGTCTCGTTGAGAACACAGGGTTAGAAAAGCCATTAGGACTGTTGTCATGACACATTCTGACACCCTCCTAAGAGCATTTATTCTAAAATAGCAACTAAAGCAATGGAGGGAAAGGCCTGGTTGAGAGCACGATTTGAAAAATGGGTCGTTAGAACTCGCAGACCGCTTGGTTACAGGTAAAGGAAAAGGAGAAGTAAGGAGAGAAAAGGCATTTATGGTTTTAAGGTCAAGAGTAGGGACCAGGCGTCAGAGAGACCTGGAGTGTGAATTCACGCACAGCATACATGTGCCTGGAACACAAGGGATCTGGTTTTAGGTTTAGGGTGTTTTTCTCAGTAGTTAAAAAATTGAGAGCCAGGTGAAACATGGAAAGAGAGCTTATGAACAAAAAGGCCTTACATAGGCCTTCCTTTCTTCCAATGTAAGATAGAGCTAAGGAGAAGGTGATCTAAGGTCATTCATTCATCTCCACTGGAGCACTTATTAACTGGGTATATGGCACCCCACCCCAGTACTCTTGCCTGGAAAATCCAATGGACAGAGTAGCCGGGTGGGCTGCAGTCCATGGGGTCGCTAACAGTCGGACAGACTGAGCGACTTCACTTTCACTTTTCTCTTTCATGCATTGGAGAAGGAAATGGCAACCCACTCCAGTATTCTTGCCTGGAGAATCCCAGGGATGGGGGAGCCTGGTGGGCTGCCGTCTATGGGGTCACACAGAGTCGGACACGACTGAAGTGACTTAGCAGCAGCAGCAGCAGCAGCAGGAGCAGCAGCAGCAGCCTATCCCTTCTCCAGGAGAACTTCCCAACCCAGGAATCTAACTGGGGTCTCCTGCATTGCAGGCGGATTCTTTACCAGCTGAGCCACAGGGGAGCTGCATTTTCTCATAACTCTGGGGGCTGGAAATCCAAGATCAAGGTGCTGGCAAAGTTGATTTCCGGTATGAGCTCTCTCCTTGGCTTGCAGATCCTTTTTACTGTATTGACACATGGCCTTTTCTCTGTGTGTGCTCCTGGTGTCCATTCTGTTTCTTACAAGGATATCAATGTTATTAGATTAGGGACCCACTCTTTGGCCTCATTTCACTTTTAATTACTTTCTTCAAAGCCCTTATATCCAAACACAATCATGATGGGAGACAGGGCTTGATGTTTTGTTGTCATCATAAATTACATTTTATATATTATATATGCATTAACATAATGGCACCCCACCCCAGTACTCTTGCCTGGAAAATCCCGTGGACGGAGTAGCCTGGTGGGCTGCAGTCCATGGGGTCGCTAACAGTCGGACAGACTGAGCGACTTCACTTTCACTTTTCTCTTTCATGCATTGGAGAAGGAAATGGCAACCCACTCCAGTATTCTTGCCTGGAGAATCCCAGGGATGGGGGAGCCTGGTGGGCTGCCGTCTATGGGGTCACACAGAGTCGGACACGACTGAAGTGACTTAGCAGCAGCAGCAGCAGCAGCAAGTGTTTTGTGGTCATAAACAAGCTTTTCTTGGTTTCCTAACTAGGAAAAAGATTAATCTAGTTCAAAAGGAATTTTAAAATATTCACTAAATTGGTAGTTTTCCAGTGAACTGTTCATGTGATCAGTAAATCTGGTTCCTTATTGGTAAGTTGTATATATAACATTAGAAGCTCCAAAGTGAATTATTTACCAAGTGAGACTTATTACTAAAAACATATTTGAGTTATTCTTACTAATTACTGTAAATAATTGAACTCCAGAATGCATTATTTAGCTAGGTTAAGCCTATGAAAATTATTACATAGTCTCTGTAGTAATTTAGTATGGCTGTAGTCTCTCTTCATATTGAGTTAATAATGTAGGTGTGTCTGTTCCCAGATACTCCCTGTGGCTCAGAATATCACATTATTTACATGGCTAAATGAAACATGCAGGTGGGGACACTCAGTGAGGTATCTTGAAGTTCAAAAAGCGATAATCCTAATCATAAGCCTAAAACAAATATTTAGGCTGGGAAGAGGCATATAATTTTAGAAGAATCTTTATACTTAAATGTTTTTCTATATTTAGAAGTGTAATTTATATCTCACCTTAGAAGAATATGGATCCTTGTTTTTTTGAAGGAATAAGAGAGTGATGTTGAGATATGAAGTTATTGAATAACTGGAAATGCAGTTTTTTAGCATTCCCATACAGAACATTCTTGGTTTATATAGTTTTGAAGCCTTCTGAATCTCAGTTCTACTTTATTTGAATAAGTATCCCTTTCTAGAATTAGTCAAAATTATATAAATTTAATCTAGTAAAGCTCCCAAATTATGACTCCTTAAGTAACATAAATTCAGGGTATAGGCACAGAAAACATAGCGTCCATTATATAGGTAGCCTTCTTATAAACAGTCACTCAATGAGATAACAAATATAACAATGATAATTTTTAAAACTTTTATTTAAGAAACATTTATATTTGCTTCTACCAATGTGATACCCTCTCTCCAGCCCCAAGGTTCCTATTTCACACATTATAAACTCTAGTTAAATTCTGTTGATATAAGTGATAAAATCCTATTAATATATACTTAGCTAAAATTGCCAACCTTTTCTCTTTCCATTATGGAATTAATTTTTGCTATGTAGATCAAATCAATATAAAATCAGCTTGTTAAATTCTAATACTTCTTTGTATTTCTAGTATATGTACAATAAATGGTAAACTCTAGCTCTTCGGTATTTCTTGATGATGCAGCTTAATTTATCAAGCTACTTTCCTGTTTTGTATGTTTCTGCCTCACGTTTCAGCTAAATATACTTAAAATATACTTTAACAAAAGAAGACATATAATTTTTGAGATTTTTATAGTAATGGGATCTCCCAGATCCAAAAAATATTACAATAAATTGTCATGTCTTAGACATGCTTGTATGATTACATGCAAGTCTATTCTTTTTGTTATGCAGCTTCAACATTAATATTTAACAAATTCCAGACTTAATACTTTTCTCTCACAATATGTAGACTTTAGAATACTTTAATTCTCATTATTGCCTCCTAATATATATTCTGTATTATCCAGCACTTTATTCTATCCCTTTCCACCATAAATTAGACACTATTATCATTTTATATTTTACAACCAATGCTTTTTGAGATTTACTCTGTTTATGCTAATATCTTTATTTACTACTCTTTCTTGTATCCCAGATCATCCATCTGGGATCATGTAACTTCTGCCTGCTCCATGTACTTTAAAATTTCCTTCAGTGAAGTCTACCAGAGGTAAATACTTGGTTTTAGTAGTCTGAAAATGTCCTTAAAATGATCTTATTTTGGAAAGGTACTTTTCATTGAATTCTACACTGACGAATTTCTCTTTGCACAATGAAGACACTGTTCTTACTTCCATTGTCGCTGTTGGAAATAAGCCTTCAGTCTAGTGACTGTTTCCTTGTAGGTGATCAGCATTTCTCTTCTAGCTCCTTTTGAATGCTTCTCCCACCCCAACCCTTTGGTGTTCTCTATGATTGATGTATGGATGGGATTTCTTTTTAGTTATCCTGCTTCAGATTCATTGAACTTCTTGAATCTGAGAACTGGAATCTTTTAGTAATTCTGAGAAATTCCCTGCCAATATCTCTTCATGTATTGTTTCTTCCCTGTTATCTCTTTTATTTCTATCTAGAATTCTGATTACATCCTATAAAATTATCACATTTTCTTCTGTGTTTCCAATTCTCTGGTTTTTCTAGGCTGCATCTGGTTTATTTCTGTGTATCTATAGGATCAGTCCTGGGTGTTCATTGGAAGGACTGATGTTGAAACTGAAGCTCCAATACTTTGGCCACCTGATGCAAAGAGCTGACTTATTGGAAAAGACCCTGATGCTGGGGAAGATTGAGGGCAGGAGGAGAAGGGGACGACAAAGGATGAGATGGTTGGATGGCATCACCAACTCAGCGGACATGGGTTTGGGTGGACTCCGGGAGTTGGTGATGGACAGGGAGGCCTGGCGTGCTGCAGTTCATGGGGTCACAAAGAGTCGGACACGACTGAGTGACTGAACTGAACTGAACTGATAGTTAGAATGTCTGATCTTATGGTTGCATTTATCCACTGTATTTCTCATTTAAATTTTTACATTTTAGTTTCTAGAAGTTCTGTTTTTTACTCTTTTTCAAATGGATGTGATCACTTTTTATAATATTTTTCTTTATTCATATGTTCAGATTTCTCATTTATGTTCTTAACATATTAAATGTAGCCAATTTATATTCTCTGCCAGAGCATTTTACCTGTCTCTTATACACATCTTCCTTCTTCATATTGAGTTAATAATGTAGGTGTGTCTGTTCCCAGATACTCCCTGTGGCTCAGAATATCACATTATTTACATGGCTAAATGAAACATGCAGGTGGGGACACTCAGTGAGGTATCTTGAAGTTCAAAAAGCGCTAATCCTAATCATAAGCCTAAAACAAATATTTAGGCTGGGAAGAGGCATATAATTTTAGAAGAATCTTTATACTTAAATGTTTTTCTATATTTAGAAGTGTAATTTATATCTCACCTTAGAAGAATATGGATCCTTGTTTTTTTGAAGGAATAAGAGAGTGATGTTGAGATATGAAGTTATTGAATAACTGGAAATGCAGTTTTTTAGCATTCCCATACAGAACATTCTTGGTTTATATAGTTTTGAAGCCTTCTGAATCTCAGTTCTACTTTATTTGAATAAGTATCCCTTTCTAGAATTAGTCAAAATTATATAAATTTAATGTAGTAAAGCTCCCAAATTATGACTCCTTAAGTAACATAAATTCAGGGTATAGGCACAGAAAACATAGCGTCCATTATATAGGTAGCCTTCTTATAAACAGTCACTCAATGAGATAACAAATATAACAATGATAATTTTTAAAACTTTTATTTAAGAAACATTTATATTTGCTTCTACCAATGTGATACCCTCTCTCCAGCCCCAAGGTTCCTATTTCACACATTATAAACTCTAGTTAAATTCTGTTGATATAAGTGATAAAATCTTATTAATATATACTTAGCTAAAATTGCCAACCTTTTCTCTTTCCATTATGGAATTAATTTTTGCTATGTAGATCAAATCAATATAAAATCAGCTTGTTAAATTCTAATACTTCTTTGTATTTCTAGTATATGTACAATAAATGGTAAACTCTAGCTCTTCGGTATTTCTTGATGATGCAGCTTAATTTATCAAGCTACTTTCCTGTTTTGTATGTTTCTGCCTCACGTTTCAGCTAAATATACTTAAAATATACTTTAACAAAAGAAGACATATAATTTTTGAGATTTTTATAGTAATGGGATCTCCCAGATCCAAAAAATATTACAATAAATTGTCATGTCTTAGACATGCTTGTATGATTACATGCAAGTCTATTCTTTTTGTTATGCAGCTTCAACATTAATATTTAACAAATTCCAGACTTAATACTTTTCTCTCACAATATGTAGACTTTAGAATACTTTAATTCTCATTATTGCCTCCTAATATATATTCTGTATTATCCAGCACTTTATTCTATCCCTTTCCACCATAAATTAGACACTATTATCATTTTATATTTTACAACCAATGCTTTTTGAGATTTACTCTGTTTATGCTAATATCTTTATTTACTACTCTTTCTTGTATCCCAGATCATCCATCTGGGATCATGTAACTTCTGCCTGCTCCATGTACTTTAAAATTTCCTTCAGTGAAGTCTACCAGAGGTAAATACTTGGTTTTAGTAGTCTGAAAATGTCCTTAAAATGATCTTATTTTGGAAAGGTACTTTTCATTGAATTCTACACTGACGAATTTCTCTTTGCACAATGAAGACACTGTTCTTACTTCCATTGTCGCTGTTGGAAATAAGCCTTCAGTCTAGTGACTGTTTCCTTGTAGGTGATCAGCATTTCTCTTCTAGCTCCTTTTGAATGCTTCTCCCACCCCAACCCTTTGGTGTTCTCTATGATTGATGTATGGATGGGATTTCTTTTTAGTTATCCTGCTTCAGATTCATTGAACTTCTTGAATCTGAGAACTGGAATCTTTTAGTAATTCTGAGAAATTCCCTGCCAATATCTCTTCATGTATTGTTTCTTCCCTGTTATCTCTTTTATTTCTATCTAGAATTCTGATTACATCCTATAAAATTATCACATTTTCTTCTGTGTTTCCAATTCTCTGGTTTTTCTAGGCTGCATCTGGTTTATTTCTGTGTATCTATAGGATCAGTCCTGGGTGTTCATTGGAAGGACTGATGTTGAAGCTGAAGCTCCAATACTTTGGCCACCTGATGCGAAGAGCTGACTTATTGGAAAAAACCCTGATGCTGGGGAAGATTGAGGGCAGGAGGAGAAGGGGACGACAGAGGATGAGATGGTTGGATGGCATCACCAACTCAGCGAACATGGGTTTGGTTGGACCCCGGGAGTTGGTGATGGACAGGGAGGCCTGGCGTGCTGCAGTTCATGGGGTCACAAAGAGTCGGACACGACTGAGTGACTGAACTGAACTGAACTGATAGTTAGAATGTCTGATCTTATGGTTGCATTTATCCACTGTATTTCTCATTTAAATTTTTACATTTTAGTTTCTAGAAGTTCTGTTTTTTACTCTTTTTCAAATGGATGTGATCACTTTTTATAATATTTTTCTTTATTCATATGTTCAGATTTCTCATTTATGTTCTTAACATATTAAATGTAGCCAATTTATATTCTCTGCCAGAGCATTTTACCTGTCTCTTATACACATCTTCCTTCTTCATATTGAGTTAATAATGTAGGTGTGTCTGTTCCCAGATACTCCCTGTGGCTCAGAATATCACATTATTTACATGGCTAAATGAAACATGCAGGTGGGGACACTCAGTGAGGTATCTTGAAGTTCAAAAAGCGCTAATCCTAATCATAAGCCTAAAACAAATATTTAGGCTGGGAAGAGGCATATAATTTTAGAAGAATCTTTATACTTAAATGTTTTTCTATATTTAGAAGTGTAATTTATATCTCACCTTAGAAGAATATGGATCCTTGTTTTTTTGAAGGAATAAGAGAGTGATGTTGAGATATGAAGTTATTGAATAACTGGAAATGCAGTTTTTTAGCATTCCCATACAGAACATTCTTGGTTTATATAGTTTTGAAGCCTTCTGAATCTCAGTTCTACTTTATTTGAATAAGTATCCCTTTCTAGAATTAGTCAAAATTATATAAATTTAATGTAGTAAAGCTCCCAAATTATGACTCCTTAAGTAACATAAATTCAGGGTATAGGCACAGAAAACATAGCGTCCATTATATAGGTAGCCTTCTTATAAACAGTCACTCAATGAGATAACAAATATAACAATGATAATTTTTAAAACTTTTATTTAAGAAACATTTATATTTGCTTCTACCAATGTGATACCCTCTCTCCAGCCCCAAGGTTCCTATTTCACACATTATAAACTCTAGTTAAATTCTGTTGATATAAGTGATAAAATCTTATTAATATATACTTAGCTAAAATTGCCAACCTTTTCTCTTTCCATTATGGAATTAATTTTTGCTATGTAGATCAAATCAATATAAAATCAGCTTGTTAAATTCTAATACTTCTTTGTATTTCTAGTATATGTACAATAAATGGTAAACTCTAGCTCTTCGGTATTTCTTGATGATGCAGCTTAATTTATCAAGCTACTTTCCTATTTTGTATGTTTCTGCCTCACGTTTCAGCTAAATATACTTAAAATATACTTTAACAAAAGAAGACATATAATTTTTGAGATTTTTATAGTAATGGGATCTCCCAGATCCAAAAAATATTACAATAAATTGTCATGTCTTAGACATGCTTGTATGATTACATGCAAGTCTATTCTTTTTGTTATGCAGCTTCAACATTAATATTTAACAAATTCCAGACTTAATACTTTTCTCTCACAATATGTAGACTTTAGAATACTTTAATTCTCATTATTGCCTCCTAATATATATTCTGTATTATCCAGCACTTTATTCTATCCCTTTCCACCATAAATTAGACACTATTATCATTTTATATTTTACAACCAATGCTTTTTGAGATTTACTCTGTTTATGCTAATATCTTTATTTACTACTCTTTCTTGTATCCCAGATCATCCATCTGGGATCATGTAACTTCTGCCTGCTCCATGTACTTTAAAATTTCCTTCAGTGAAGTCTACCAGAGGTAAATACTTGGTTTTAGTAGTCTGAAAATGTCCTTAAAATGATCTTATTTTGGAAAGGTACTTTTCATTGAATTCTACACTGACGAATTTCTCTTTGCACAATGAAGACACTGTTCTTACTTCCATTGTCGCTGTTGGAAATAAGCCTTCAGTCTAATGACTGTTTCCTTGTAGGTGATCAGCATTTCTCTTCTAGCTCCTTTTGAATGCTTCTCCCACCCCAACCCTTTGGTGTTCTCTATGATTGATGTATGGATGGGATTTCTTTTTAGTTATCCTGCTTCAGATTCATTGAACTTCTTGAATCTGAGAACTGGAATCTTTTAGTAATTCTGAGAAATTCCCTGCCAATATCTCTTCATGTATTGTTTCTTCCCTGTTATCTCTTTTATTTCTATCTAGAATTCTGATTACATCCTATAAAATTATCACATTTTCTTCTGTGTTTCCAATTCTCTGGTTTTTCTAGGCTGCATCTGGTTTATTTCTGTGTATCTATAGGATCAGTCCTGGGTGTTCATTGGAAGGACTGATGTTGAAGCTGAAGCTCCAATACTTTGGCCACCTGATGCGAAGAGCTGACTTATTGGAAAAAACCCTGATGCTGGGGAAGATTGAGGGCAGGAGGAGAAGGGGACGACAGAGGATGAGATGGTTGGATGGCATCACCAACTCAGCGAACATGGGTTTGGTTGGACCCCGGGAGTTGGTGATGGACAGGGAGGCCTGGCGTGCTGCAGTTCATGGGGTCACAAAGAGTCGGACACGACTGAGTGACTGAACTGAACTGAACTGATAGTTAGAATGTCTGATCTTATGGTTGCATTTATCCACTGTATTTCTCATTTAAATTTTTACATTTTAGTTTCTAGAAGTTCTGTTTTTTACTCTTTTTCAAATGGATGTGATCACTTTTTATAATATTTTTCTTTATTCATATGTTCAGATTTCTCATTTATGTTCTTAACATATTAAATGTAGCCAATTTATATTCTCTGCCAGAGCATTTTACCTGTCTCTTATACACATCTTCCTTCTTCATATTGAGTTAATAATGTAGGTGTGTCTGTTCCCAGATACTCCCTGTGGCTCAGAATATCACATTATTTACATGGCTAAATGAAACATGCAGGTGGGGACACTCAGTGAGGTATCTTGAAGTTCAAAAAGCGCTAATCCTAATCATAAGCCTAAAACAAATATTTAGGCTGGGAAGAGGCATATAATTTTAGAAGAATCTTTATACTTAAATGTTTTTCTATATTTAGAAGTGTAATTTATATCTCACCTTAGAAGAATATGGATCCTTGTTTTTTTGAAGGAATAAGAGAGTGATGTTGAGATATGAAGTTATTGAATAACTGGAAATGCAGTTTTTTAGCATTCCCATACAGAACATTCTTGGTTTATATAGTTTTGAAGCCTTCTGAATCTCAGTTCTACTTTATTTGAATAAGTATCCCTTTCTAGAATTAGTCAAAATTATATAAATTTAATGTAGTAAAGCTCCCAAATTATGACTCCTTAAGTAACATAAATTCAGGGTATAGGCACAGAAAACATAGCGTCCATTATATAGGTAGCCTTCTTATAAACAGTCACTCAATGAGATAACAAATATAACAATGATAATTTTTAAAACTTTTATTTAAGAAACATTTATATTTGCTTCTACCAATGTGATACCCTCTCTCCAGCCCCAAGGTTCCTATTTCACACATTATAAACTCTAGTTAAATTCTGTTGATATAAGTGATAAAATCTTATTAATATATACTTAGCTAAAATTGCCAACCTTTTCTCTTTCCATTATGGAATTAATTTTTGCTATGTAGATCAAATCAATATAAAATCAGCTTGTTAAATTCTAATACTTCTTTGTATTTCTAGTATATGTACAATAAATGGTAAACTCTAGCTCTTCGGTATTTCTTGATGATGCAGCTTAATTTATCAAGCTACTTTCCTATTTTGTATGTTTCTGCCTCACGTTTCAGCTAAATATACTTAAAATATACTTTAACAAAAGAAGACATATAATTTTTGAGATTTTTATAGTAATGGGATCTCCCAGATCCAAAAAATATTACAATAAATTGTCATGTCTTAGACATGCTTGTATGATTACATGCAAGTCTATTCTTTTTGTTATGCAGCTTCAACATTAATATTTAACAAATTCCAGACTTAATACTTTTCTCTCACAATATGTAGACTTTAGAATACTTTAATTCTCATTATTGCCTCCTAATATATATTCTGTATTATCCAGCACTTTATTCTATCCCTTTCCACCATAAATTAGACACTATTATCATTTTATATTTTACAACCAATGCTTTTTGAGATTTACTCTGTTTATGCTAATATCTTTATTTACTACTCTTTCTTGTATCCCAGATCATCCATCTGGGATCATGTAACTTCTGCCTGCTCCATGTACTTTAAAATTTCCTTCAGTGAAGTCTACCAGAGGTAAATACTTGGTTTTAGTAGTCTGAAAATGTCCTTAAAATGATCTTATTTTGGAAAGGTACTTTTCATTGAATTCTACACTGACGAATTTCTCTTTGCACAATGAAGACACTGTTCTTACTTCCATTGTCGCTGTTGGAAATAAGCCTTCAGTCTAATGACTGTTTCCTTGTAGGTGATCAGCATTTCTCTTCTAGCTCCTTTTGAATGCTTCTCCCACCCCAACCCTTTGGTGTTCTCTATGATTGATGTATGGATGGGATTTCTTTTTAGTTATCCTGCTTCAGATTCATTGAACTTCTTGAATCTGAGAACTGGAATCTTTTAGTAATTCTGAGAAATTCCCTGCCAATATCTCTTCATGTATTGTTTCTTCCCTGTTATCTCTTTTATTTCTATCTAGAATTCTGATTACATCCTATAAAATTATCACATTTTCTTCTGTGTTTCCAATTCTCTGGTTTTTCTAGGCTGCATCTGGTTTATTTCTGTGTATCTATAGGATCAGTCCTGGGTGTTCATTGGAAGGACTGATGTTGAAGCTGAAGCTCCAATACTTTGGCCACCTGATGCGAAGAGCTGACTTATTGGAAAAAACCCTGATGCTGGGGAAGATTGAGGGCAGGAGGAGAAGGGGACGACAGAGGATGAGATGGTTGGATGGCATCACCAACTCAGCGAACATGGGTTTGGTTGGACCCCGGGAGTTGGTGATGGACAGGGAGGCCTGGCGTGCTGCAGTTCATGGGGTCACAAAGAGTCGGACACGACTGAGTGACTGAACTGAACTGAACTGATAGTTAGAATGTCTGATCTTATGGTTGCATTTATCCACTGTATTTCTCATTTAAATTTTTACATTTTAGTTTCTAGAAGTTCTGTTTTTTACTCTTTTTCAAATGGATGTGATCACTTTTTATAATATTTTTCTTTATTCATATGTTCAGATTTCTCATTTATGTTCTTAACATATTAAATGTAGCCAATTTATATTCTCTGCCAGAGCATTTTACCTGTCTCTTATACACATCTTCCTTCTTCATATTGAGTTAATAATGTAGGTGTGTCTGTTCCCAGATACTCCCTGTGGCTCAGAATATCACATTATTTACATGGCTAAATGAAACATGCAGGTGGGGACACTCAGTGAGGTATCTTGAAGTTCAAAAAGCGCTAATCCTAATCATAAGCCTAAAACAAATATTTAGGCTGGGAAGAGGCATATAATTTTAGAAGAATCTTTATACTTAAATGTTTTTCTATATTTAGAAGTGTAATTTATATCTCACCTTAGAAGAATATGGATCCTTGTTTTTTTGAAGGAATAAGAGAGTGATGTTGAGATATGAAGTTATTGAATAACTGGAAATGCAGTTTTTTAGCATTCCCATACAGAACATTCTTGGTTTATATAGTTTTGAAGCCTTCTGAATCTCAGTTCTACTTTATTTGAATAAGTATCCCTTTCTAGAATTAGTCAAAATTATATAAATTTAATGTAGTAAAGCTCCCAAATTATGACTCCTTAAGTAACATAAATTCAGGGTATAGGCACAGAAAACATAGCGTCCATTATATAGGTAGCCTTCTTATAAACAGTCACTCAATGAGATAACAAATATAACAATGATAATTTTTAAAACTTTTATTTAAGAAACATTTATATTTGCTTCTACCAATGTGATACCCTCTCTCCAGCCCCAAGGTTCCTATTTCACACATTATAAACTCTAGTTAAATTCTGTTGATATAAGTGATAAAATCTTATTAATATATACTTAGCTAAAATTGCCAACCTTTTCTCTTTCCATTATGGAATTAATTTTTGCTATGTAGATCAAATCAATATAAAATCAGCTTGTTAAATTCTAATACTTCTTTGTATTTCTAGTATATGTACAATAAATGGTAAACTCTAGCTCTTCGGTATTTCTTGATGATGCAGCTTAATTTATCAAGCTACTTTCCTATTTTGTATGTTTCTGCCTCACGTTTCAGCTAAATATACTTAAAATATACTTTAACAAAAGAAGACATATAATTTTTGAGATTTTTATAGTAATGGGATCTCCCAGATCCAAAAAATATTACAATAAATTGTCATGTCTTAGACATGCTTGTATGATTACATGCAAGTCTATTCTTTTTGTTATGCAGCTTCAACATTAATATTTAACAAATTCCAGACTTAATACTTTTCTCTCACAATATGTAGACTTTAGAATACTTTAATTCTCATTATTGCCTCCTAATATATATTCTGTATTATCCAGCACTTTATTCTATCCCTTTCCACCATAAATTAGACACTATTATCATTTTATATTTTACAACCAATGCTTTTTGAGATTTACTCTGTTTATGCTAATATCTTTATTTACTACTCTTTCTTGTATCCCAGATCATCCATCTGGGATCATGTAACTTCTGCCTGCTCCATGTACTTTAAAATTTCCTTCAGTGAAGTCTACCAGAGGTAAATACTTGGTTTTAGTAGTCTGAAAATGTCCTTAAAATGATCTTATTTTGGAAAGGTACTTTTCATTGAATTCTACACTGACGAATTTCTCTTTGCACAATGAAGACACTGTTCTTACTTCCATTGTCGCTGTTGGAAATAAGCCTTCAGTCTAATGACTGTTTCCTTGTAGGTGATCAGCATTTCTCTTCTAGCTCCTTTTGAATGCTTCTCCCACCCCAACCCTTTGGTGTTCTCTATGATTGATGTATGGATGGGATTTCTTTTTAGTTATCCTGCTTCAGATTCATTGAACTTCTTGAATCTGAGAACTGGAATCTTTTAGTAATTCTGAGAAATTCCCTGCCAATATCTCTTCATGTATTGTTTCTTCCCTGTTATCTCTTTTATTTCTATCTAGAATTCTGATTACATCCTATAAAATTATCACATTTTCTTCTGTGTTTCCAATTCTCTGGTTTTTCTAGGCTGCATCTGGTTTATTTCTGTGTATCTATAGGATCAGTCCTGGGTGTTCATTGGAAGGACTGATGTTGAAGCTGAAGCTCCAATACTTTGGCCACCTGATGCGAAGAGCTGACTTATTGGAAAAAACCCTGATGCTGGGGAAGATTGAGGGCAGGAGGAGAAGGGGACGACAGAGGATGAGATGGTTGGATGGCATCACCAACTCAGCGAACATGGGTTTGGTTGGACCCCGGGAGTTGGTGATGGACAGGGAGGCCTGGCGTGCTGCAGTTCATGGGGTCACAAAGAGTCGGACACGACTGAGTGACTGAACTGAACTGAACTGATAGTTAGAATGTCTGATCTTATGGTTGCATTTATCCACTGTATTTCTCATTTAAATTTTTACATTTTAGTTTCTAGAAGTTCTGTTTTTTACTCTTTTTCAAATGGATGTGATCACTTTTTATAATATTTTTCTTTATTCATATGTTCAGATTTCTCATTTATGTTCTTAACATATTAAATGTAGCCAATTTATATTCTCTGCCAGAGCATTTTACCTGTCTCTTATACACATCTTCCTTCTTCATATTGAGTTAATAATGTAGGTGTGTCTGTTCCCAGATACTCCCTGTGGCTCAGAATATCACATTATTTACATGGCTAAATGAAACATGCAGGTGGGGACACTCAGTGAGGTATCTTGAAGTTCAAAAAGCGCTAATCCTAATCATAAGCCTAAAACAAATATTTAGGCTGGGAAGAGGCATATAATTTTAGAAGAATCTTTATACTTAAATGTTTTTCTATATTTAGAAGTGTAATTTATATCTCACCTTAGAAGAATATGGATCCTTGTTTTTTTGAAGGAATAAGAGAGTGATGTTGAGATATGAAGTTATTGAATAACTGGAAATGCAGTTTTTTAGCATTCCCATACAGAACATTCTTGGTTTATATAGTTTTGAAGCCTTCTGAATCTCAGTTCTACTTTATTTGAATAAGTATCCCTTTCTAGAATTAGTCAAAATTATATAAATTTAATGTAGTAAAGCTCCCAAATTATGACTCCTTAAGTAACATAAATTCAGGGTATAGGCACAGAAAACATAGCGTCCATTATATAGGTAGCCTTCTTATAAACAGTCACTCAATGAGATAACAAATATAACAATGATAATTTTTAAAACTTTTATTTAAGAAACATTTATATTTGCTTCTACCAATGTGATACCCTCTCTCCAGCCCCAAGGTTCCTATTTCACACATTATAAACTCTAGTTAAATTCTGTTGATATAAGTGATAAAATCTTATTAATATATACTTAGCTAAAATTGCCAACCTTTTCTCTTTCCATTATGGAATTAATTTTTGCTATGTAGATCAAATCAATATAAAANAAGGGGACGACAAAGGATGAGATGGTTGGATGGCATCACCAACTCAGCGGACATGGGTTTGGGTGGACTCCGGGAGTTGGTGATGGACAGGGAGGCCTGGCGTGCTGCAGTTCATGGGGTCACAAAGAGTCGGACACGACTGAGTGACTGAACTGAACTGAACTGATAGTTAGAATGTCTGATCTTATGGTTGCATTTATCCACTGTATTTCTCATTTAAATTTTTACATTTTAGTTTCTAGAAGTTCTGTTTTTTACTCTTTTTCAAATGGATGTGATCACTTTTTATAATATTTTTCTTTATTCATATGTTCAGATTTCTCATTTATGTTCTTAACATATTAAATGTAGCCAATTTATATTCTCTGCCAGAGCATTTTACTATCTTTGAGGATCTTATTCTGCTACCTATTGTGTCTTTTGGTTCTTATTCATGTTGCTTTATCTCCTTATGTAATTTGTAATAATTTTTACAATGAAATGCTTATTTTCCCAAGAGAATTACTTGAGACGTGGATTGATGATGCATTCCTCCACAAATAATTTGCATGTGCTTCTGCCAGTTACCTGGAGCCATTACTCCACTTACATTAAATACTCTGATGTTTCTCAGACCACACTGAGAATGTAGGTGTAGACCAAAGTCTGTATGAGGGCCCACTTTTGTTTATAAATAACCAGAGGAGAATTTAAAGAGAAACCCCACACATAAAGCTGGAGGGTCTCTCCTTATGCCCTCCGTACTGCATTAAGCTATTAAAACAGCTGTTCAGGGTCTTCCAGGGTTTAGGAGAAAGCCTCAAGGCCAAAGCTTCCTTTGGTATTCCTTACTTCCTGAGATTCCAGCTTCCACTTTGTTTAGGTATCTGAATATTCTCTCTTTTCCAGCTCAGCAATGCATTGCAAAAGGCTTTTCAGTGCATTTGCCAAGTATTCTAGTTGTTTCCAGATAGAAATGAAATCTTTGTATAATGAAACAAAGATTTAAATGAGAATATTTACATAATGACAGTTGAACAGTCATGTCGGACTCTTTGAGACCGCATGGACTCCTTTGAGATCCTCCAGGCCCCTCTGTCCATGTCATTCTCCAGGCAGTGATACTGGGACGGGCAGCCTTTCCCTTCTCGAAAGATGTTCTGGACGCAGGGATAGAATCTGTATCTCCAGTATTGCAGGCAGATTCTTTACCACCTAAGCCATATGGAAAGCCCATCTAAATGTCTAGTTATATATATATATATATACATATATATATATATATGTATATTTGTCATTGTATGTATTTATAGAATTTTATTTATATATACTTACAATAACTTTATTTCTAGTTGCATATGTAAATACCTTGATATCTGCTATGCACTCTAATATTTTCAACTATTCTATAAAAATAATTGGCATGGCTTTTGTCACTTTTCTTTGAAAGATAAAGCAAACTTTTGGCATGCAGTTAATTTAGGTTTAAGTAAATGTAATCAGCTGTTACCAGATTTAAACATTCTCATTACATTATGTAGAACTGTAGAATATTTCTAAACCTACCAAAATAATAGGGTCACAGAAACAGTCATATATAGGTCCAGTTGTTATAAAGGGATTACTTATATTGAAAATGGTATCAATATTTGAACTGTTGCACAAATGTTAAGGTTAAATATAAATATGATTTCCTTTGAGCAAAGAAGTCATCCTGGGGAAAGTTGTGTTTATACTGCATTTTAGAAAGTTAAGTAATTTAAAAATCTATAGTCATTCAGAATTTCAAAAAACCTTGTTAAAAATGGTGACTCTCTTTATCTAATGAAGGTCTTCAGTAAAGCAATTGATTTGCCCTTTAAAAAAAATCTTACTTCTTACAAGACATTTTCTTCAAGTAACTACACATATCATTGCAATCAGTAAAGACAAGCAGCTGCAGCCACCCTTCCCTGCTTCCCTAATCAACGGTCATTCTTTTTCTAGTATGTACGAGTATCTTTCGATACAAAACCTGATCTCCTCCTACACCTGATGACCAAGGAATGGCAGTTGGAGCTTCCCAAGCTTCTCATCTCAGTGCATGGGGGCCTGCAGAACTTTGAACTCCAGCCAAAACTCAAGCAAGTCTTTGGCAAAGGTCTCATCAAAGCAGCCATGACAACTGGAGCGTGGATATTCACTGGAGGAGTTAACACAGGTAATTGACTTGAAATAGTTTATTTGATTGTATCATTCTAGAAATGTTTTACACCAACACAAGCAAATAAATGTACATATATGTACATTTAAAAGTAGAGAGATGCACACTTCCATTAGAAATATTTTGTACTTTGTATTACTTATTGATACATCTTGGAAATAGTTCCAATTCTACTTAGAAAAATACTTCATTTTTTTTTTTTGCTTTGTTTAATTTTATTTGAGCAGGTAATAGAGGCATTGTCACAAAACTCAAAACTCAATAAAACTTTAAAGCTGAAAATTAGCTGCCTGTCCTCTAGCCACTCAGTCCTACAGATTTGCAATAACCATGTAACCTATTTCCAGAGATTTCCAGATATTGAATTCTGAATTTCTTACTGCGGCTTTAAAATTTATTTCCTTTAGTCAATATAACTTTCAAGTCAGGCTTCTACTACTAAAACTGGCTTTCACCACTATAAGTGCTAATAAAGTAAAGCATAAAAACAGTTTAGGTTATACAATCCATTTTTAGTAACATTATTGGCAACACAATCTAGATGAGTTAACAAAAACAGCAACAAAAAGTGGTACATGATTTTTTCACGTTAAAAACTTTAAATATTGAAAAATACAATGTTTATTTAAAGTGTCCATTTAAGTAGTCATTGAGTATGGAGAATCACTCTAAAAATTAGTGCAATAACAACTCTGTATCAATTATATCCATATAGCCAATAAAAATGTATACAGTTATGTCATTTTCCTATTTTACTTTTTATATTTTAGACTGTATTTATTAAAATATAATTTCATGTCTTTTGAATCTAACTATATCAAAGGTGATTATACTTTGTAGGTCTTTTTTCAAGTAATTCATTTTTTAAATTAAGGTATAATTTACAGAGCATACAGTTTATTTACCGTACATGTCATGCTCAATGTATTTTAAGTAAATATGTACAGTTTTGCAACCATCATTACAATTCAGTTCTAGAATACTTCATAACCCAACAAAGTTGCCTTGTGTCCATTTGCAATCACTCCGAGTTCCCCTTGCCAGCTTCAGGCAAGCACTGCTCTGCTTTCTTTGTAGCTTTGTCTTCCCTAGACGCATTACTTTGCCGACTAAGGTCTGTCTAGTCAAGGCTATGGTTTTTCCGGTAGTCATGTGTGGATGTCAGAGCTGGACTATGAAGAAGGCTGAGTACCGAAGAATTGATGCTTTTGAACTGTGCTGTTGGAGAAGACTCTTGAGAGTCCCTTGGACAGTTAAAAACTTTAAATATTGAAAAATACAATGTTTATTTAAAGTGTCCATTTAAGTAGTCATTGAGTATGGAGAATCACTCTAAAAATTAGTGCAATAACAACTCTGTATCAATTATATCCATATAGCCAATAAAAATGTATACAGTTATGTCATTTTCCTATTTTACTTTTTATATTTTAGACTGTATTTATTAAAATATAATTTCATGTCTTTTGAATCTAACTATATCAAAGGTGATTATACTTTGTAGGTCTTTTTTCAAGTAATTCATTTTTAAAATTAAGGTATAATTTACAGAGCATAGAGTTTACTTACCATACATGTCCTGCTCAATGTATTTTAAGTAAATATGTACAGTTTTGCAACCATCATTACAATTCAGTTCTAGAATACTTCATAACCCAACAAAGTTGCCTTGTGTCCATTTGCAATCACTCCGAGTTCCCCTTGCCAGCTTCAGGCAAGCACTGCTCTGCTTTCTTTGTAGCTTTGTCTTCCCTAGACGCATTACTTTGCCGACTAAGGTCTGTCTAGTCAAGGCTATGGTTTTTCCGGTAGTCATGTGTGGATGTCAGAGCTGGACTATGAAGAAGGCTGAGTACCGAAGAATTGATGCTTTTGAACTGTGCTGTTGGAGAAGACTCTTGAGAGTCCCTTGGACTGCAGGGAGATCCAACCAGTCCATTCTGAAGGAGATCAGCCCTGGGATTTCTTTGGAAAGACTGATGCTGAAGCTGAAACTCCAGTACTTTGGCCACCTCATGTGAAGAGCTGACTCATTGAAAAAGACTCTGATGCTGGGAAGGATTAGGGGCAGGAGGAGAAGGGGATGACAGAGGATGAGATGGCTGGATGGCATCACAGACTCGATGGACGTGAGTCTGGGTGAACTCCGGGAGTTGGTGATGGACAGGGAGGCCTGGCGTGCTGCAATTCATGGGGTCACAAAGAGTCGGACATGACTGAGCGACTGAACTGAACTGAACTGAGACATTTCATGTAACTGGAATCATACAATGTGAAGTCTTTTGTATCTGGCTTCTTTTGTTTAGCCTAATGCTCTTGAGTGGCTTAAAAGCTGTCAGAAGTAAATACAACAAAGCATGGAGTCAGACTCATTATACCCTATCGCACTGACAGAGTGCTTGCTGTGAGCATGACTTAACTCCATGTGGAACATGCGTCCTTCCATGTGGAACACAACCTTTCCAGACATGCACAATGTTTGCTTAACAGATTGTCCAGTTCCAGCCCAGTCTACTCTTGTGGTTCCAAATGGAGCACTGATGATTTTGTATCTTGTAGTTTACCATTCATTACTCACTAAGTCAATCTGCAGAGGATACACAGATCTGCATCAATTGACAGTCTCTCTCCACATCCTCCCACACCTCTTTTCATCTTCACTGTTTATCAGTCTTTCTTCTCTTAATGGTTCATTGTGGATGAACCAGCCTTGATGATTTCAGTTGACAGTGAAAACATCAAGACTAAACAGCTTCACTCACATACCCTATTCTGCAACATTACAAAAGTTGCTGACAGTCTAGTATGTAACCCTTGTATGAACTTCTCTTCACTCTCACTGTATAGAGAATGACTTAAAGAAGTCATACGCGTAGTACAAGAAATAGGTAATGGTGGCTTGGACTAAGGTGGTCACAGTGGAGATGCTGAAAGACAATACCTATGAGGCATTTATTGGTTATTTATTACTTGCTGATATTGAGCACTTTACATTATCCCACTTAAATCATACCAGATGAGCATGCTAAGTCTCAGAGAAACTAGGAAACTTTCCCAAGGTAATTTAATAAAAGCTTGAACTGTATTTTGACCTCCAATCAGTCTGACTATACGTTTTGTTCTATTTTATGTTTATTTGAAATATCAAAAGCTCTTTATCCATGAACCCAAAAGAGAACAAACAAAATACCTGTGTTGGGGAGGAGCGAGATGTAAAGACAAGTCATTCATGCAATCCAGTATAAACACTGAAGCATTTCAGTGAGTATTTCTACAGTCCTTTTATTTTTTAATTTTTTTAGTGTCTTCTCTCATATCAGTTTTGTAATCTTAATTTTATGTACAAATTTAATATAAGCAGTTTCCTATTGCATCAGAAATTTGTAGAGGGGTTCAACAAATTTTATACATATACAAATATATACATATATACATATTCAGATATTTTTATTCAAGGCAATAATATGAAGAAATCCTTGAAATGATAAGAGAACTAAATATTCCATATATGAAAGCAAAATTAAATTCCAAAAAATGTTGAATCAGGAAAAAATCTTCAAAAATACTGATATATTCTATAAACATTATTGTAATTCAGGTAAAAATAAAGGATTATTTAAGCAAAAAATCTAGAACCCTATAAGAGAAAAAATGTTCAATTGGCTTTGTATTTCTAAGCAGAAATACCCAATGGCATGAGATAGTTAGGATCAGTTCAGTTCAGTCGCTCAGTCGTGTCCGACTCTTTGCGACCATGGACTGCAGCACGCCAGGCCTCCCTGTCCATCAACCACACCCAGAGTTTACTCAGAGTCATCTCCATCGAGTTGGTGATGCCATCCAACCGTCTCATCCTCTGTCATCCCCTTCTCCTCCTGCCCTCAGTCTTTCCCAGCATCAAGGCCTTTTCAAATGAGTCAGTTCTTCACATCAGGTGGGCAAAGTATTGGAGTTTCAGCTTCAGCATCATTCCTTCCAATAAATATTCAGGACTTATCTCTTTTAGGATGGACTGGTTGGATCTCTTTGCAGTTCAAAGGACTCTCAAGAGTCTTCTCCAACACCACAGTTCAAAAGCATAAATTCTTCGGTGCTCAGATTTCTTTATAGTCCAACTCTCACATCCATACATGACTACTGGAAAAACTAAAGTTTGACTAAATAGACCTTTGTTAGCAAAGTAATGTCTATGCTCTTTAATATGCTGTCTAGGTTGGTCATAACTTATCTTCCAAAGAGCAAGTGTCTTTTAATTTCATGGCTGCAGTCACCATTGGCAGTGATTTTGGAGCCCCCCAAAACAGTCTGTTACCATTTCCATTGTTTCCCCATCTATTTGCCATGAAGTGATGGGACCAGATGCCATGATAGTTTTCTGAATGTTGAGTTTTAAGCCAACTTTTCCACTCTTCTCTTTCACTTTCATCACAAGGCTCTTTAGTTCTTCTTCACTTTCTGTCATAAGAAAATTAGGATACATACCAAGAAATCTGAAAGCAGAATTTCTAGTTACTGTAGAGTCATCTTCAAAAGAATGAACCATGTTTTATCTAACCATTCAGTTCAGTTCAGTTCAGTCGCTCAGTCGTGTCTGACTCTTTGCGACCCCATGAATCGCAGCACGCCAGGCCTCCCTGTCCATCACCATCTCCCGGAGTTCACTCAGACTCACGTCCATCGAGTCCGTGATGCCATCCAGCCATCTCATCCTCGGTCGTCCCCTTCTCCTCCTGCCCCCAATCCCTCCCAGCATCAGAGTCTTTTCCAATGAGTCAACTCTTCGCATGAGGTGGCCAAAGTACTGGAGTTTCAGCTTTAGCATCATTCCTTCCAAAGAAATCCCAGGGTTGATCTCCTTCAGAATGGACTGGTTGGATCTCCTTGCAGTCCAAGGGACTCTCAAGAGTCTTCTCCAACACCACAGTTCAAAAGCATCGATTCTTCGGCGCTCAGCTTTCTTCACAGTCCAACTTTCACATCCATACATGACCACAGGAAAAACCATAGCCTTGACTAGGCGGACCTTAGTCGGCAAAGTAATGTCTCTGCTTTTGAATATACTATCCAGGTTGGTCATAACTTTTCTTCCAAGGAGTAAGCGTCTTTTAATTTCATGGCTGCAGTCACCATCTGCAGTGATTTTGGAGCCCAAAAAAATAAAGTCTGACACTGTTTCCACTGTTTCCCCATCTATTTCCCATGAAGTGATGGGACCGGATGCCATGATCTTCGTTTTCTGAATGTTGAGCTTTAAGCCAACTTTTTCGCTCTCCTCCTTCACTTTCATCAAGAGGCTTTTTAGCTCCTCCTCACTTTCTGCCATAAGGGTGGTGTCATCAGCATATCTGAGGTTATTGATATTTCTCCCGGCAATCTTGATTCCAGCTTGTGTTTCTTCCAGTCCAGCGTTTCTCATGATGTACTCTGCATATAAGTTAAATAAGCAGGGAGACAATATACAGCCTTGACGTACTCCTTTTCCTATTTGGAACCAGTCTGTTGTTCCATGTCCAGTTCTAACTGTTGCTTCCTGACCTGCATACAGATTTCTCAAGAGGCAGGTCAGGTGGTCTGGTATTCCCATCTCTTTCAGAATTTTCCATAGTTTATTGTGATCCACACAGTCAAAGGCTTTGGCATAGTCAATAAAGCAGAAAGAGATGTTTTTCTGGAACTCTCTTGCTTTTTCCATGATCCAGCGGATGTTGGCAATTTGATCTCTGGTTCTTCTGCCTGTTCTAAAACCAGCTTGAACATCAGGGAGTTCACGGTTCACATATTGCTGAAGCCTGGCTTGGAGAATTTTGAGCATTACTTTACTAGCGTGTGAGATGAGTGCAATTGTGCGGTAGTTTGA
Source organism: Oreotragus oreotragus (assembly GCA_006410675.1). Lineage (NCBI taxonomy): Eukaryota > Metazoa > Chordata > Mammalia > Artiodactyla > Bovidae > Oreotragus > Oreotragus oreotragus. Next base: position 156,370 of record SJYX01022122.1, on the reverse strand, counting down.
GCATTCTTTGGCATTGCCTTTGGCTGGTGTATGGGGATGATCCGGAGGGATGATGTGGGGTGGCAGGTGGGAGGGGGTTCATGTTTGGGAGTTCGTGTAAAAAAATAAATACAAAAAAAAAAAAGAAAATAATTTATGTTATTTCCATTTTTATGTACTTGTTCATTTATTCAAGAATTGTTTCACTATAGTTTTGGAAACAGTGTTTGTAGTAGTCAGCTATTGTCACTGTAATTATATATAACAATTTATCCCTAAAACTAACCAATTTAAAACCAAACCACTGTTTTTTTGTTTTTGTTTTTCTATGTCCAAGTTTCTGGGTTGACTTGGACTGTGTTGAACTTGACTGCTGGATGCAAATTCGAGGTATTTCGGCTCCAAACAGATCTCATTTTCTGGCTATCCAGTATGCATTCCTCTTATATCACAGGCCAAAGAGCAAGAGCAAGATGGTAGGTGGAAACCCCATGATGCTTCTTGAGCTCTTGTCTCAGACTGGGAAACATTCCGTTAGTTAAACAATCCACATAACTAGTCTCAACATTAACTTAGCAGGGAAGTATACTCTGCATCAGGGGGAATGATATAAATATTTTTCAAAATATAATCCAGTTTATCAAAATCATTAGTCAAATATTGAAACCAATGATCTTGTAATTACAGTTTAGGTATAACTATGAGCTTGAAGTAATGTTTTGTGCAGCTGACATATAGCTGACAATCTTTAGAATTTAGCTAGGTAAATGCGAACGAGTGAAAAAGTGTTTAACCAAATGGAATGATATCCCCAAAGACTCATTTATGAAAGGAACATTAACGTGTTGAAAGGAAAGACATGTGTTAGTGTGACTAAAGATGGAGAAAGTGACAATTTGATTTTAAGTCAGATTTTTGGGGGAGATAAATATTAATCTTTAAAAAGCCAATACGCCAAATGACCAATTTGTTGAAAGGTACTTTGCTGAAAATCAATGTTGACCTAATAATCAAATTTAAATAAACAAAAATTTAAAGTATCAGGCAGGGTTTATAACAATTTATGTTACATAATAGCTTGTATAGTCTTTGCCTATGTTTTTAGCATTTAATTTTTATTTTAAATTTATTATTGCTGTTTCGTTGAGGCTGACCAATGTTTAATATATTCATTTTGTTGTCTGCATTTTGAACCTTTGACTTTAGAAAATGAAAATATTTTACAAACTTCTAATTTTAGCATTTACATGTTTTGAATATCAAGGATTTCCCGCTAAATCACAGAGCTTCTCTATTCCATTAATTTGCAACTCAGTCTTTTCTTAAATGTATTTTGGTCCCATATATATCTTAACTGACCTAGTTGAAGGAATATTTCATGTTTATTATAAAAATGGAAAGCATGCTTAGTGTCTGAAATGGACTCAGTGGATATACTTTGCTGCATTGAGAATCATGGTGTGTCAATGTTAGGGAAGCTGAAAGTACACAAAAACATAGCTCAAACTATGAAAAAAGAAAGTTCTAAAAGAGCATCACGTTTATTCCACACAAATTCATGCAATTTTGAATATAACTAATAGACGCACATTTTAAATTCATGGGGTTTTTGTATGTGTGTGTGTATGCTCATGTGTTATATGCACGTTACGTGAATCTTTGGTAAGTCTTTTTAGTTTCACTATTTAAAATATGCATTTTCCATTTCACACACACACACACAATAGACCGCCCTCTTTTGTTTCTTTTGTTCTGTTGTGGACTGACTGCCAGTTCGCACCAGGCACTGGTTGACCTTTGCTTTACATGTGAGTCTTCAGACTACCTTTGCTTCTAGATTTGATTTAGGTTCACCGGAGCTCATGAGCCATTTATTATTAAAAGATACTTTTTCCAGTGTTACAGTTCAGACATCCAGAATAACACCTGATACCCTCAAACCACACCCCCCAAATGAAACCACCAACCAGTGATCCAACAAACCGAAACGTTGACCAAAAAGCAACCTCAATTTATAACCTTCCTTACATTTTGTTCTTTTCTCATCCCATCTCTGTCTTTCCTCTCAAAGTGTTTATTTGTGGCGGAAATCTACTGCCTGTACTCTTACTGATAACAAGAACCCTGAGAACCACTGTACAGAAATAAAACTTTCTAAACAGAAGATGACTCCCATGACCCTTGAGTTGCTACGTATATAGTCTTTAGGTCTGATTTAGTCGCATTTTTTTTTTTTCCACCTTGTTTTGCAGATTCTCATGGGTTTTCTTTCTTTTTTTAATTTTGAGAATCCATCCCTTTTCAGGACTGATGTTCCTGTATGGCCTTTTGCTATATACCAGGGGCAAGTAGGCCATACCTCTTCTATTCCTGGAGTTTTGCTTATATGGCTAACACACGTAGTGTTCTCCCTGATCAACAATTGTATACCACTGCCCTTTCCTGCTTGTTGACTCTTTTTAGATATGACCCTAGCTGGACCGTGGTAGTCTAGCATCTATCTGAACATTAGCAAATTTCTTTACTTTCTTTTCTACACCTTGACACTCTTCCTAACTCACCATCTCCACTTTTGAAAAAATAAATTCATAATGTTTTTCTGATTACAAGGAAGAAGTTATGAAAGAAAGCTGTAAATTCACATTTTATAGTATATGCACATCTTTATACAGGTACGTTTTAAAAATAGATTTTACTATTATTAGCCTGAGCTAATAATATCTCTTTTAAAATGTTTAAAACAATAGCTATTTTACAAATATCATTGCAGACATATAACATAATCACTTATGGACAGCCTTTACTCAAACAGAACAACTCTTTAATTTTGAAAATTTTCCTAGATCCTCCTTTCTAGTCAAGCCTAGATATTTATGCATGCTTGTACATACATTACATATAAATACTTTAAGTCTTTGGTATTTGTATTAAATCAGTCAATGTACTTGATAAAATAATATGTTTATTAAGAAATTCTAATCTTCTTTCTGTATAGCAATTATCCTTCAATTTAAAATAATTTAATTAAAAAAAGAAACTCTTATTATTTTTAAAACTCAGATGTTTCTCCCCTCTGGTTGTGCAAATGACTTGATAAAATAAAGAGCCTCTGGTGTTTGGTCAGCCATTCATTTCATTCTTTTTTTTTTTTTAATTTTTTTAATTTATTTTTTTTGTGTGTCTGGGGATGAAACATCTGTTTGAAATGTAGTTTGCTTTCTTTTTGTTTACATTTGTTAACTTTGCTACAATGTTTTCTGAAAACCATGAATGTTAACAATGTTCAGTCACTTTTTCTTTTCCAATAGTTATTGTTTCTTTAATTACATCTCCACAAACTATGAATTATTGAGTTACATGAAGTTATTGAATTTGTGTTTCTTGTCTCCTAGAACTCACATATCTGAACCACAGAGCAGGCTGCATTTTCTCTGCATTTCCCTTCATTCATTATATTTTACCTTAAAAACTAATGTAAAAAATATGAATAAATCTATAACTCTAACATAACACATTTGAAAAAAAATATGGATTTATTCTTTATTTTATGTTGTTTTCATGTCTTTCCTATAAAAGGATGTGTTTTCTCAAGGAATGTGCTAGTATCAAAGCCCTAAAGAAAACCCTTTTATACACATTTCATATTTCCTATAGATTTTTCATACCTTACAACCAATTTTATCATCTCTTCTTTTCATAAAACACATCCCTCTCCCTGTGCTAAGTTTATGCTCCCTTTCAGTTAAGTTCACTTCAGCCACTCAGTCGTGTCCAACTCTTTGCAACCCCATGAATCGCAGCACGCCAGGCCTCCCTGTTCATCACCAAATCTCCCCAACACCACCCCTGTCCGCGGAAAAATTGTCTTCCACGAAATCTGTCTCTGGTGCCAAAAAAGGTTGGGGACCACTGGTTTAGATGATGTTTAAGTGAGACCCGCACTCAGAATTCTTCTCCATATCTAGAATTTGTGAACATTCAGCCCACAACATAGGTGCATTTCTGCAGTGAATGCTGCAAATTGCCTGTGCCTATCGTTGTCATGTGAAACCCTGACTCAGTCTGTAAACTGACATGATCTTAGACTGACCTGCCCAGCCAGCTGTTTATTTTATGGTGATCAAATAGCTACAGAACAGTTTTCTTTCTTGGCTGTTCAGGTTTTAAGCTCCAACTTCCACTCACAGTTTAACAGGCATCATTTGCCTATGATTATTCAGTCTTTTGCTTTCCAGACATAACCTGCAACTCCTATGGAGACCAACTCAAAAGTTTCTAAAAGAAATTCTTACTAGGGAATTCCCTAGTGTCTGGTGGTTAGCACTCAGCGCTCTCACCGCCATGGGCCCAGGTTTGATCTCTGGTCAGGAAACTAAAAGTCCAGTAAGTAGTGCGGCACAGCCCTACTTCCCACCCCCCCAAAAAAAGAAAAGGAAAGAAATGCTTATCTTCTGTCTGCAGGAACTTGGGACATTGTATATTGTTTTTCTTCTTTTGTGAAAAGCATCCAATATCAAAAGGAGAATTTATAGCATAAATATTGTAAACCAAAGAGTTCACCTCTACCTTTCTCCAGGCTTAGTGTTCAGTCCAGGACTCAAAGTGAGGTTCTAATGGTGGCACACTCAGCTTGAGTAAGAGGTGATAATGGAATTGTGGCAGATGGAGGGAGGGGTACCATGAAGTTAGCTTTCTTGTCCAGGACTGCACCCCAAAGGAGTTTTGCACATAAATAGGAAAAAAATTAACATTAATGTTGATAGCTTTGCTCTTGTATTTGTTTTTCTTTATCAATACTCTCTTTTAGAAGACCCATAGATGGGCGAGTAAGTGAAATTGATGCTCTTCTCAACACTCCCAGCACAACTGAACATGGGTTAGTGGCTATTTACACTACCCTGTTGTTTGATTTTTTTAAAGGCGGCTCTTTCTGCTTGATCTTATGAATATTTCAGAATCGAGTTGTTCACACATGTCTGTTGTCTGCTGTGGTTAAACTGCCTGGTGTGTTTTGTGCGCTTAGTCAGTTCAGTGACCAGTTCCCGGGCCTTCACTCTGTGCTGGCACCTGAAGCTCCTGCAGAGAGTGAGACACGTATCTCCAACCTTCTCCTCAAAGAGTTTACTCTGAGCAGAGACATTCTTTCTCACATGTGATTATAAACCACAGAAGAATATGTTCAGTGACATACTGAACTATTCAAAACACACCAACTGCAACCCTGTTCAAATGGAGAAGAAATCAAAACCAAATTAACTTTCATATAGGAGATGGCACTAGGAATGAGTTTTCCTTGAAGAATGGGTGGTGTTTTCCTTAAAGAATAAGTGGAAACATCTTTTCTTAGAAAATATATTTTATATCTTCTATAAAAATATATTTTATATCTTCTTGAGAGGGAAGTTAAAAGATTATAAATTACATCTTCTCCAAATAGTTTATTAAAAAGTAAATGTACATTTCCTACCATCTTGTAAACTGAATTTTCTCACTCTTAACTATGGTGAGGAAGGTTGTGGTGATGGGAAGGCCATTAGGACAGAGAGGAAAATAATTAGAATGATGTCTAAAAAGATATATTCCTGTATTTTTAACATAAATTTTCCACCGACTATGTCAACCTTTTCTTTACAAGCAGAGTCTCCACATTATGTCTCTGTGTATAAGAAGGTGAAATCAAGATTAACAAAATACAAGTTAAGCAATTACTCTATTTGATGACCCTAATTCATATACAAACTTTGGTACAGATTTAATGTATTATAGATGATGCTTTTTATAGGATATAGTCATGCTGTTAGTTCTTAGTTATGTTAATACATCATTATGCTTATAAGAAAAAGATTCTCTAAGTATTAAGTATTTTTTTTCATAGACACTGTATTCTTTTTTTTTTCATTAGAGATAAAATAAGGAATTCATTGCTGGAGTTCACTGTAAGTCCAGGAAATGTATCCAGAATTAGAGCTACAAGTTTATGTTCTCTCCTGAACAAGTGTAGTTTTGTAGAAATGTGTCAAAATTTTATATTCAATGTATTTAATCTTAGAAAAAATAGTTACCACAGTTTCCTTCAGATCAATGGAAAGCAATGCTTTGAAAGCCAAAATTAACACTTCTCTTTTTCTGCTTAGGTGTTATTCGTCATGTTGGCGATGCCTTGAAGGACCATGCATCTAAGTCTCGAGGAAAGATATGTACCATAGGTATTGCCCCCTGGGGAATTGTGGAAAACCAGGAAGACCTGATTGGAAGAGATGTAAGTTCTGGGAGCTGCTCCTCCATGTTACTTCTCATAGAGGCAATATCAAAAGAGTAAAATAAAATTAATCAGGAAAGTCCTAAGTAAAACTTAACTTCCCCCTTGTTTTGAATCAGTAGGGTATCAATCAAATCAGTCAATCAAAATATCAATCAAATTTTGCAAGTACTCTTGGCCCAATTATGTTAAAATTAATTAACAAAATGAGCTCATTGACTGGTACATAAAATGGGGACTTTTCTTCACCCAGGTCTCCAACTTCCTTGTTATCTGAGTGTCCCTGGTGGCTCAGATGGTAAAGTATCTGTCTACAATGCGGGAAACCCGGGTTCAATCCCTGGGTCAGGAAGATCCTCTAGAGAAGGAAATGGCAATCCACTCCAGTACTATTGCCTGGAAAATCCCATGGACAGAGGAGCTTGGCAGGCTACAGTCCATGGGGTCGCAAAGAGTTGGACACAACTGAGTGACTTCCCTTCACCTAAGACAGGAGGCTACAGAGGGAGATTCTTTCCACTCAAACTTGTGGCTTCCCTTTCCTTTGCTAAATGCTTGGGTGAGGAGTGGGCACACTCCAGGGGATCTTTATTCCCCATGCCAGGACTACTCAGAAGCCNGGTCTGGTATTCCCATCTCTTTCAGAATTTTCCACAGTTGATTGTGATCCACACAGTCAAAGGCTTTGGCATAGTCAATAAAGCAGAAAGAGATGTTTTTCTGGAACTCTCTTGCTTTTTCCACGATCCAGCAGATGTTGGCAATTTGATCTCTGGTTCCTCTGCCTGTTCTAAAACCAGCTTGAACACAAGGGAGTTCATGGTTCACGTATTGCTGAAGCCTGGCTTGGAGAATTTTGAGCATTACTTTACTAGCGTGTGAGATGAGTGCAATTGTGCGGTAATTTGAGCATTCTTTTGTATTGCCTTTCTTTGGAATTGAAATGAAAACTGACCTTTTCCAGTCCTGTGGCCACTACTGAGTGTTCCAAATTTGCTGGCATATTGAGTGCAGCACTTTCAAAGCAGCATCTTTCAGGATTTGAAACAGCTCAACGGAAATTCCATCAGCTCCACTAGCTTTGTTCGTAGTGATGCTTTCTAAGGCCCACTTGACTTCACTTTCCAAGATGTCTGGCTCTAGATTATTGATCACATCATCATGATTATCTGGGTCATGAAGATCTTTTTTGTACAGTTCTTCCATGTATTCTTGCCACCGCTTCTTAATATCTTCTGCTTCTGTAGGTCCATACCGTTTCTGTCCTTTATTGAGCCCATCTTTGCATGAAATGTTCCCTTGATATCTCTAATTTTCTTGAAGAGATCTCTTGTCTTTCCCATTCTGTTGTTTTCTTCTATTTCTTTGCATTGATCACTGAAGAAGGTTTTCTTATCTCTTCTTCCTATTCTTTGGAACTCTGCATTCAGATGCTTATATCTTTGGTCCCTTTGCTCCCTTTGGTCACATGTATACATTCAGTTTTTCATTAGAGTTTATGAGACAGGATAAAGTAAAAAGCCAATTTTTTTTTCTGTTGTTTGTTTCAGATATAGATACATTTAACATAAAGTTTTACCAGTTTCATTAGTCCTTTTTCAAGTTTGGTTTTATTTGATAGTTAAATTTCTCCTCATAAATCCTTTTCAAATTTTATTGTCTTACAAGATTATTGTAATAATCCATTTCATTTTCTATGTTATTTAAAGCTAAATTATATTTGAACCTGTCTTTTCATATAAAGATTGTATTACCTTTCAACTGATTTTTAGACTGGATCTTGACATGTGTAATTTTTTCTTAATAATAAGCTCACTAAATAATACCTCTTTTATTAAGCTATTTTTCCTTTCAATTGACATCAGCCTGGCTAAACTGCATAACTTTCTTATGCCTTGATACTAAAAAGAACATAATTTCAGTCATTATAAAGCTTTTTTTGTATTTTGCTAGCTGGTTATACATTTTTTCTTAGACTATTATTTATGTCAATGATATTTTAAGATACAATATTACATAAAATTTTTTTGTGTATTAAAATCTTGATCAGTTTCTTTATTTTTTAATATTGAGAGCTACATGTATTCACTTTTGGGAAACATTTCATTGTCTCTTGGTTTGCACTGTTGATAATTATAAATCTGCTGTCAATCTATTGTCATTTCTTTTCTCCCTAAATGACCATTTAAAGCTCCGTCCTTTAATTTTGGTCTTTCACAATTTTATGACTAGATGTTTACTTGTGGATTAAAAAAAAAATCTTGTGTCAAGTTTTTGTGCTACTTGAATTTTAAAATTTATATAGTTAATTAATCTAGGAATTTCTTAGCCAATATATTTTAAAATATTGCAAATAGTCTGCTGTCTCTATACTTTTTCTTATACCTAAATTGGAAGGGTATGCTAATTTTTTTTGCTGTATCTTTTTCAATGTCTTCAATCCTCTCTTTTATCATTTTTGGAATTTTATTTCTGTATGCTGCATTCTTTGCAGTTTTAAAGATTTAGTTTGTAATTCACTGATTTTCTTTTCAGCAATATCTAATTATATTGCGTGGTCATTGAGATTAATCAACTAAGTTTTAATAACTATATTTTTAGGGAAGTTTAAAGTTTATTTTAAANTTATCATTTTTGGAATTTTATTTCTGTATGCTGCATTCTTTGCAGTTTTAAAGATTTAGTTTGTAATTCACTGATTTTCTTTTCAGCAATATCTAATTATATTGCGTGGTCATTGAGATTAATCAACTAAGTTTTAATAACTATATTTTTAGGGAAGTTTAAAGTTTATTTTAAAAATTGAACATAAAGTAAAAAGAGTTCTCATATATTTCTTCTCCCTCTTCCAAGTTTCCTCTATTAATAAAATCTTGCTTGAGTGCAGTATATTTCTTAGAGTTGATGAACCAATATTGATACAATGCATTATTATTAACTATAGCCCATAGTTCACATTAGAGTCTACTCTTTATATTGCATGGTCATATGGATTTTGACAAATGCATAATGCCGTTACCCACTGTTACAGTACATGCAGATCAGTTTCAATGCCCTAAAAATGCTCTTTTCTCTACCTATTTGTTCCTCTTTATTCTTCTCTCCTATCCACCCATTAAACCCTACCAAACTCTTGGCAAACACTGATCTTTCTAATGTCTCTAAAGTTTTGTTTTTAGAACACCATATAATTGGAATCACATAGGCCGCAATCTTTTTAGACTGGCTTCGTTTACCCAAGAATGCACATGTAACCTTCCTTTTTGTCTTTTCATATCTTGATAGCTCATTTCTTTTTATTATTAAATGATTAACCTTCCACTGTGGAGATGCATCGCAGTTTGCTTATTTATTGGCCAGTTAAAGAATGTGTTGATTGCTTCCAGGTTTTAGCATCATGGAGAAGGAAATGGCCACCCACTCCAGTACTCTTGCCTAGAAAAATCTGTGGACGGAGGAGCCTGGTGCAGGCTACTGTCCATGGGATCGCAAAGAGTTGGACACAACTGAGCAATTTCACTTTCACTTCACTTCACATAAACATTTGTCCACAGGTTTTTGTGTGCAAGCAAGTGTTCAGCTCATTTGGGTAAATACCAAAGAGCATGATTGTTGAGACTGTATGAGAAGACTATGTTTAGCTTTGTAAGAAACAGCTAAACTCTCTTCTTCAGTTACAGTATCATTTTGCATTCCCACCAGCAATGAATTCTATATCCTCATTAGCACTTGGTATTATTTGTGTTTTGGCTATTAGCCATTCTAATAGGTGTACACTAGTATCTCATTGCTATTTTCATTTGAAATTACCTGATGATGGGATTTCAAGTATCTCTCATATGTTTATTTATTATCTGCATATCTTTTCTTTTTTATTTTATTTTATTTTTTTTTATTTTACTTTACAGTACTGTATTGGATTTGGCATAAATTGACATGAATCCGCCATGGGTGTACATGAACTCCCAAACATGAACCCCCCAATCATGAAATGGAAGCAGTGAATAAATACTTTGAATCCTTCAGAACCTTTAAGTAATAAGAAATGTCCATATCTATGCTACCAAATTACATGTAGAAACAAATCTATTCAGAATATATAGAATAAGGAATAAAATATTTTATCAGTGTAGTATTCTCTTAACTAAAATGTACTTGCTGTTTTATATCATATACAAATTAAATCTCTCAAGCAGCAATTCCCAGATTGTTATGTTGGCAGAACTGACTAGAAAAGTAATTCTAATTTTTTTTCAAAGTATCTGAGACTAGTCTTTGTGGAATATATTTTGGTTAATTCTTGCCTTAGATTCCTCATTGACTTTTAAGTATATATCAATTGTGAACTAGAACAAAAACAGTTCTTAAAGAATTAGAATATGCTAAAATGTCCTCTAATACCAAGAGCATCTAATTGTTCATTTTATTAACAAATGAATTAACTATTTAAAATGTTGTGATGATTCAGAAGTCATTTTTAAATGTTCATAGATTCACATCTCTTGTAAACCTGAGTTGTTATTATTCAGCTTTGTGGAGGGAAAACCATTTTGGAACTTTCTCATGCAGATGAACTGTGAATAAATGAAAGCTAATTATTTCTTTATTCAAGATAGAGTAGCCATGTAATTACCTCAGTTGCTTAATCATTTTTCAAAGAGTGCTGGCACTGCCTTTCTGTGTCACTTTGTCTTATAATTCTATGTGATTGCAAAAAGGCAGTACATATATTGTATTCACTTGCCTTGCTGGGTTAGAAAAATCACCTCTAATTCATTTTCCTCCAATTCTAGCTTCTTTCCTTTGATTTTACCTCCTCACGTTCTCCTCTCTTTCACTCTCCTTTTCTTTCTCCCTGTATTTCTTACCAGTGCTACGCCTATAGGAACTTGTTCCTATGCCAATAGGGCTTACTTACATTATCTGATTTCCCAGTGAAAAACTGGTCTTGATCCCAGTGCAGAGACCAGAAAAAGCCACTTATAAGTTCAGTAAAATGTGCACATTCATTGTCCCTGCTTACAGGGGTCTAATAAAGGCAAGTCATGGCTCACCAAGATCCAAGAGAACTTGCAGAGAGATTGAGAAAAGGAAATAAAATTGGCAGGTTGTAGAAAGCACAGGAATAACAATTGTATTTTTGTCCTTTAGTAAATCTTTGACCAAGGTCTATTGCATTTCAACCATTCTGGCATATTTTCCCCCAAACTGGGAAACCAGAATATGCATAGGATTTCTCAGGCTCTTATATAATAGTGTTTGTTTTTCAGTGATAGTGTCCGTAAATTATTTGGAGCAAAAGTGCTGTTTCTGGTGTACGGGATTTATGACATAGCTTAAGAGACATTTTAATATGTGTTTATTATTCTAATGTGATAATTTAAAAGGAATATGATGTCAGGCTATCATAAAAGAAATATTTGAATGAAATATTGGTAGTCACTGGTGAAAATCTGCCCAAAATTCATTGAAATAGAAGTGTTGTCTGGTAAGCTCTTCTAAGTAGTTACAATAATTTTCATAACTGGCTTGATTCAATACCTTCTATCTTTTTTCTTCCATTTTATATAAACAAACTCATATGTAATAAACATCAAAAAGGAAACCTTTTGATATCAGACATCAGGTAGCAGAGGAAAACAACCAACATATTATTAAAATTCCTGGCCATTTCAGAATTCTATCAAAATGCAATCATTTGAAAACAAAGGATTGTTACATTTTTGCTCAAGTGTATATCTATATCCCAAAATAAGATTGAAGGTGACACAAATGTCAAAGGAAATCTAGGAAATCTACTTGAAATAAGTAGAAATATAAGGATAAAAGAAAGGCTCTATATCTAATGCCAAATATTTTATTACAGTAGATTTATATCTAAACCGACAGAAAATATAGATCATTTTATCTCTACGGGACTGGCTCTCAGATGAGCCATTTAGAGGCTGAAAATTCAATTGTTACCAGAGTTATGTTACTGATGGAAGTAGTAGACATCACAGTTGCATTGCTTTTCATCTTAGAATTTGAATATACCTTTGGAATGGCACCATAAATGCAAATACTAGTCCTAAAAATAAAGAAAGTTTAATTTGCCCTAGGAAGTGCTTGTAGGTATTCTAAAGCACTTACCTCCTTTCAAGTCTTATCTCTGAACTAGACTTGAAAGATACAGGACATGTATCTTTGGATTCTGACTTCAAATTAGAGCCACATGCATAGTAGATACTCAATAAATATTGAGGAAGATGATTGGCCATGATGAAATTCAGGCTTCTGGGAAAACAAAACATTATGGGGAAAACATATAATAATAAATCTTATCTGGTTCACAACTTTACCACAACTCCATCTCTACTCATTACAGAGCTTGAGCATACTATAGTAACTATAATGAGGGATTTTTTTTTATCCAAGCATATGCATGAAAAACTATTTTCTTACATAGTAGCTCAAATTGGGAGGTGAATGGTGAAAGCTCTACATGTTGGGTAGGAAGACAAACAAATGTGGAGGCCAACAGGCTCTTCTCTAACCCCTTTGAATCAGATGCATGATCCTCTTGTCTGAGTGATAGAACTAGCCTTAATTCTTTAAATGTGAATGCCTTCAACTCTGTTTAACCAAATCTTTTCAATTAATAAGTAAAAAAAAAAAACAGACTTTAATGAAGAATAATGCTGTGAATACTGATATGATAACAATTTTTTACCCTGCTGTTAGACCTTAAAATGAATATTGTTCAGCTCTTAAGTTTAATTCTACCACTGTGAGTTTCCATATTATTCCTACTGCTCCTTCCTTCCATGGCCCAGAATCCTATACTGCCCTCAAACGAAGCTCAAACCTCCCTTCCACCAAGACAGTTTCCCTGACTTCACCCACAATGTCATATCTCTGATTACAATTCTCCCACAACTGTCTTATTCCTCCACTGAAAAACTCATCAAATATAAGGATTAAATTGTTTTCTTGTTTGTCATTAACCATTAACATGACACTCTGCATGAACATGAGGCATTGACATGTCACTGAAACTGAAATTTGATTTATTTGCCTCTAAATTGACTATAAAAATCACTTGCTCTCTGTGTTTTATACAACTTCCATGAGCATAATCATAATAGTAACTTTAATTTGTGTTTGTGTGTGTGTGTGAGAGAGAGAGAAAGAGAGAGAGCTCTTATTTGAGCAAGCGCTCTGTGATTATATATATTAACCTTCTGAGCTATGTTCTATTTCATAAGAAAAATGATTAGAGCCAAGATTCACTGCCTCCAAAGCCCATACTCTTAATTAGTAGTATGCCAGGTGGTCTATAAGAAAATATTTAATGATATTATGTTTTTATTGTTAGTTCAGATACTGGCAGGTATTTTTGCCTGTCGATTGAACTCAGAAGTAGAATGAAAAAAAAAAGTAGTCTCAATGAGAGTGACCAGAGCCCTTTTCTTTGTCCCTAAAATACTCTCAATCTGCAATTATGATTATGAAAGCGTTGCCAGTGTGAATTGGTAAGAATATGATCTGGGAAACTGAATGGCCTAGATTTACACCCCTGTTACTGCTAAGTCACTTCAGTCGTGTCCGACTCTGTGCGACCCCATAGATGGCAGCCCGTCAGGCTCCCCCGTACCTTGGATTCTCCAGGCCAGAACTCTGGAGTGGGTTGCCATTTCCTTCTCCAATGCATGAAAGTGTAAAGTGAAAGTGAAGTCGCTCAGTCGTGCCCAACTCTTAGCAACCCCATGGACTGCAGCCCACCAGGCTCTTCCATCCATGGGATTTTTCAGGCAAGAGTACTGCAGTGGGGTGCCATTGCCTTCTCCAGATTTACATCCCAGCTACACAATTTATTACTCATGTAACATTGGGCAAGTTTCTTAATCGCACTGTGTTTAGTTTCACCATCAGTAAAATCGGAAGGATGATAGTGAGACTTCTGAGTGTCATTATAAGAATGAAATGAATTGTGATTTTCATATAACTCATTTCAGACTGAGCTTCTTGCTTTAGAAAACAGTCTGACCAGAATTGTTTCAGGTGATTTAACAGTTTCTGAATACTTTATGATTTGTCTTTTCCCAAATTTAAATTAATAAAACATGCCAAATGAAAAATCTAGACATGATTACAAGAAAAAGCACTTTTCATCTTAACCTGATGATGAAAATTGTGTTTGGGTAGATTTTCAAAACAACCTCATGTGGTTGTTAAATTATCTTGAATTCAATGATATCTTCTATTTTCCCTAAACTATACATTTATTTTCAGAATTTTATAACCTTTAAAAGTTGTTACCTTTAATTGGAAAGTGTTCTTTTGATGTCATTTTTATAGTTTAAGCCAAGAAATATCAAGTTTAATAATGCAGTTGATGGACAATTCTAGTACAATTTTCAACTCAGTATATTTTTCACTTCAAATTCAAGCCAAATGTGAACTTCATATTGTAATCTCAGAATACCTCCAAAGAGTGTCCTTACATGATATTTGTTGGACTTCTATGATAGGTTAGATAAAATATATTCAGAGGATATGAGAGGAGAAATTGAGACAAGGAGACCCAACCAATGCTGTACAGTCATAAAGGAGCCAATGCTAGCTAACCCTGGGCCACACTCAGGTTTGGGACTACATTCAGTTGCATGACAATGTAGTTTCAGTAAGCAGTGTTGAATTTGGATTTGGACATGTTGGTTTCAAAGTTCCTTTGAAATATCTATGTGAAATTGTCCAGCAAGACTGTGAGAAAGATCTTATTACCCACTTAGTTTGAGAAGGTGTCTGCATATAGATGACAACTGCTGCTGCTGCTGCTGCTAAGTCATTTCGGTCGTGTCCAAATCTGTGCAACCCCATAGACAGCAGCCCACCAGGCTTCCCTGTCCCTGGGGTTTTCCAGGCAAGAGTACGGGAATGGAGTACCATAGCCTTCTCCGAGATGACAACTGAAGTCATACAATACAGGACAGGATGCAGGGAGGGCCTGAGGATATCCCAGATCCTGGTGTTAGCCAATATTTAATGGTTGAGCAGAGAGAAGCAACCTGCAAATGGAGACCAGAGGAAAGGCTAAGAGGGAGCAGCAAAAGCAGAGAGTGTTATGGAAGTCAAGGGAAGAGTGTGCCTCAGAAGGATAGAGTGAAGGGCAATGCCTAGTATAACTGAGGGACTAAGGAAGATAAGGACTTGGAAGCATTCACTCAGTTTATCAAGACAGACATCATTTGCATCACTGATCAAAGCTGTTTCAGAAGCCAAATGAAGGATCAAGCCACATTTCAATAGGTTGAGAAGGGGGAAAAAGTAGAGATGGCAAGTAGAAACTACCTTTTAGAGGTTTGGCTGAGATGAGGAGAAGGGACATGAGTAGCCAAAGGGAACCATAGTTGGAGGGATCTTTTTCTTCAAAACTGGGAGAGATTTGAGTTTGTTTATGTTTATGGTATAAATGGAGTTAGGGATGGTGAGGAGATAATTGATGAAATGAGTCCCAGAGTGGCCCTGTGGTGATGAGAGCTAAAGGGGAGATTAACCATCTGTACCCTTGTAACCAAAGGAGAAGAATAAAAACTATGTAGGCAAAGAGTTGATGGTAGGATGTTGACGTTTAGTCGGAGGTTTATCATTTATCACAGAAATAATACTATCAACACTATTGTAGAGCTTAATAAGTATCAGCATCCAACTAAGCACTTTACACAGACATTTAATTCTCATAATGGCACTCAAAAGTTATTTTTAGTATCCCCACTTTACTAATGAGAGAAACTAAACATGATGAAATTAAGTAACTTGTCCAGTGTTACATAACTAATAAGTTGTGTAGCTGGGATGTAAACCTAGGCCAGCCAGTACCGTCAATCATATCTTTACTTATTATGCAATATTACTTCTCCATATATGAGCAACTCTCATTTATTTGAGTTCATATGTGGATCGTTTCATGAGTTTTATATCTCACTGAACCCTGAAAATGCCCCAATGAGGTGGCCTATAATCATAATAATCTCCATTTACAAATAGAGACACTGACACACAGATAGTAAATAACCTGCTTAAAGTCAACCAACTGGGAAGTGTGTAAGCACAGGAGTCAGCTAATCTGCTGAATGAGAATATACAGTGTTTGGGGTCAGATATATGAGGAGAGTGGAGGGTGGTAGTCATTGCCCCAGTGGAGAACAGGAACCAGGACTAATCAGAGCCCAGAAATGGAATGCTAGGCAACTCAGAGGACCCAGGGTCACTAGAAGTCATGAAATTGTGATGCATCAGTGAATCCAGCATAGAGGGAAAAGAATACATTTTGAAATCTCAAAGAAGATAATAATAATACACTATACTCATTGGAAAAGACTCTAATGCTGGGAGGGATTGGGGGCAGGAGGAGAAGGGGACGACAGAGGATGAGATGGCTGGATGGCATCACCGACTCGATGGGCGTGAGTCTGAGTGAACTCTGGGAGTTGGTGATGGACAGGGAGGGCTGGCGTGCTGCAGTTCACGGGGTCGCAGAGTTGGACACGACTGAGCGACTAAACTGAACTGAACTGATTGTATTAGCTATCTATCACTGTATAACAGATAACCTTAAAACTTAATGGCTTAAGACATATTCATTGTCTCACAGTTTCTGAAGATCAGAAATTTGTGAATGGATTACTTGGGTAGTTCTGAGTTGGGGTCTCTCTTAAGGTCACAGTCAAGTTGTAAGTTGAGTTTTGCATCATCTAAAGGCTTGAATGGGGCTGGAGTGCCTTCTTCCAAGATGACTCAGGGCTTTTGGGGAGAGTTCTCACCATGTCGACCTATCCAGAAGAGTGCCTTATTTGTGGCACCTGGCTCACCCCAGAGTAAGTGATTCAAGAGAGAGTAAAGAGGAAGCCCGTTATGACCTAGTTTTGGAAGCCACACACCATCCCTTTTGATTCTATGAATACTTAGAAATGAGTCACTGAATCCAGCCATATTAAGGGAAGATTTTCAAAGAATTTCTAAATATATTTTAAAATCACCCCACTGATACATGGTGATTTCTAAAGCAAGGCACCCCTTTCAAAACTTAAGGTCTTTTCCCACAACCAGTAAGCCTTGTGTCTGAGTGGTACATAGTCCCCCTCAGGACAGGGCAAAAGGAGGTGAGCCTATTTGAGCAGAAAGCCTGAAATGTGGATGGTGCAACTCTCTGAGGCCCATGAGCTGAACACGTTTTCAAAGTGCTGTAAAATGATGTATTTGTTTTCCTGTGGATTTTAGTGGGAGTCAAGCTGCTAAAGTATCTGGGCATTCTTTACAGATGGATTTCTGGGTTTGCTGGTTTCTTGTTTGGATTGCAGAGCTGAGAAATAGTGTCTGGGTTTCAGTGTGACCCTGTTTTATACCTAGACTTACGGCTGAGTTGCCTGAATAGGAAGCAACAAGCCAGTGCCCTGTTAGCTCAGGCTTCACTGTAGTTTTAAGGATGCACTGTGCCTTTCTTGTTTTCTTTAATATCATTCTCTCATTTCCCACTGCTCTGCGGTAAGCTCTTTTCTCTCCCAGAAACGCATGCCTGATGCTAAGAGAACCCCGCCACTCCTTTTGTCTCTCTCTCTCCAAAGCACAAAACCCATTTTGCTGCTGCTGCCTTTCCTGACCTCTGTCTACTATCTAGTTCTAGAGGCCTCATCTGGAAATAATAGGATCAGCTGTCAGAAGGATTTTAATGCCTGGCTGAGTCACTGACAAAAATGTCCAACAGCAAAACCAGCCATAGTATCGTTTATAAATTTAAAATCAGGCTGGGTCCTCTGTCTTTCCTCTAAATGTCTCCTGTCCTGTAAAGGAAATTAAGGTCCACATGTGATTTAGAGGGAACAGTGTGCTTAGCGGGCAGATTTGGCCAAGACACTCCACATCTCTGAGGTGCTATAGTTTTGTCTTTAGAATAAGCATGAAATGGATTAATCCACTTAAAAGTGTCTGTCACAGTGCCTGGCATGCAATAAGTGATAAAAAGAATGCCACTTTTCTTCCTATAAAAATTATAATCATGGTGCTATTAGGAGGGAAAGAGTGATTCAGTGGGCTATACATCCCCTACCCTGGGCAGGTTGATACACACCTCACCGGGTAATAAGGTCTGGGATTGCGGAAGGCTTGTGAGTGATGACTCAAAAACGTGATTTAGCTCAATTCATTTCTATTCAGGAAAGAAGTCACAGATACCTAAAACTGCTGCTGCTGCTGCTGCTAAGTCATTTCGGTCGTGTCCAAATCTGTGCAACCCCATAGACAGCAGCCCACCAGGCTTCCCTGTCCCTGGGGTTTTCCAGGCAAGAGTACGGGAATGGAGTACCATAGCCTTCTCCGAGATGACAACTGAAGTCATACAATACAGGACAGGATGCAGGGAGGGCCTGAGGATATCCCAGATCCTGGTGTTAGCCAATATTTAATGGTTGAGCAGAGAGAAGCAACCTGCAAATGGAGACCAGAGGAAAGGCTAAGAGGGAGCAGCAAAAGCAGAGAGTGTTATGGAAGTCAAGGGAAGAGTGTGCCTCAGAAGGATAGAGTGAAGGGCAATGCCTAGTATAACTGAGGGACTAAGGAAGATAAGGACTTGGAAGCATTCACTCAGTTTATCAAGACAGACATCATTTGCATCACTGATCAAAGCTGTTTCAGAAGCCAAATGAAGGATCAAGCCACATTTCAATAGGTTGAGAAGGGGGAAAAAGTAGAGATGGCAAGTAGAAACTACCTTTTAGAGGTTTGGCTGAGATGAGGAGAAGGGACATGAGTAGCCAAAGGGAACCATAGTTGGAGGGATCTTTTTCTTCAAAACTGGGAGAGATTTGAGTTTGTTTATGTTTATGGTATAAATGGAGTTAGGGATGGTGAGGAGATAATTGATGAAATGAGTCCCAGAGTGGCCCTGTGGTGATGAGAGCTAAAGGGGAGATTAACCATCTGTACCCTTGTAACCAAAGGAGAAGAATAAAAACTATGTAGGCAAAGAGTTGATGGTAGGATGTTGACGTTTAGTCGGAGGTTTATCATTTATCACAGAAATAATACTATCAACACTATTGTAGAGCTTAATAAGTATCAGCATCCAACTAAGCACTTTACACAGACATTTAATTCTCATAATGGCACTCAAAAGTTATTTTTAGTATCCCCACTTTACTAATGAGAGAAACTAAACATGATGAAATTAAGTAACTTGTCCAGTGTTACATAACTAATAAGTTGTGTAGCTGGGATGTAAACCTAGGCCAGCCAGTACCGTCAATCATATCTTTACTTATTATGCAATATTACTTCTCCATATATGAGCAACTCTCATTTATTTGAGTTCATATGTGGATCGTTTCATGAGTTTTATATCTCACTGAACCCTGAAAATGCCCCAATGAGGTGGCCTATAATCATAATAATCTCCATTTACAAATAGAGACACTGACACACAGATAGTAAATAACCTGCTTAAAGTCAACCAACTGGGAAGTGTGTAAGCACAGGAGTCAGCTAATCTGCTGAATGAGAATATACAGTGTTTGGGGTCAGATATATGAGGAGAGTGGAGGGTGGTAGTCATTGCCCCAGTGGAGAACAGGAACCAGGACTAATCAGAGCCCAGAAATGGAATGCTAGGCAACTCAGAGGACCCAGGGTCACTAGAAGTCATGAAATTGTGATGCATCAGTGAATCCAGCATAGAGGGAAAAGAATACATTTTGAAATCTCAAAGAAGATAATAATAATACACTATACTCATTGGAAAAGACTCTAATGCTGGGAGGGATTGGGGGCAGGAGGAGAAGGGGACGACAGAGGATGAGATGGCTGGATGGCATCACCGACTCGATGGGCGTGAGTCTGAGTGAACTCTGGGAGTTGGTGATGGACAGGGAGGGCTGGCGTGCTGCAGTTCACGGGGTCGCAGAGTTGGACACGACTGAGCAACTAAACTGAACTGAACTGATTGTATTAGCTATCTATCACTGTATAACAGATAACCTTAAAACTTAATGGCTTAAGACATATTCATTGTCTCACAGTTTCTGAAGATCAGAAATTTGTGAATGGATTACTTGGGTAGTTCTGAGTTGGGGTCTCTCTTAAGGTCACAGTCAAGTTGTAAGTTGAGTTTTGCATCATCTAAAGGCTTGAATGGGGCTGGAGTGCCTTCTTCCAAGATGACTCAGGGCTTTTGGGGAGAGTTCTCACCATGTCGACCTATCCAGAAGAGTGCCTTATTTGTGGCACCTGGCTCACCCCAGAGTAAGTGATTCAAGAGAGAGTAAAGAGGAAGCCCGTTATGACCTAGTTTTGGAAGCCACACACCATCCCTTTTGATTCTATGAATACTTAGAAATGAGTCACTGAATCCAGCCATATTAAGGGAAGATTTTCAAAGAATTTCTAAATATATTTTAAAATCACCCCACTGATACATGGTGATTTCTAAAGCAAGGCACCCCTTTCAAAACTTAAGGTCTTTTCCCACAACCAGTAAGCCTTGTGTCTGAGTGGTACATAGTCCCCCTCAGGACAGGGCAAAAGGAGGTGAGCCTATTTGAGCAGAAAGCCTGAAATGTGGATGGTGCAACTCTCTGAGGCCCATGAGCTGAACACGTTTTCAAAGTGCTGTAAAATGATGTATTTGTTTTCCTGTGGATTTTAGTGGGAGTCAAGCTGCTAAAGTATCTGGGCATTCTTTACAGATGGATTTCTGGGTTTGCTGGTTTCTTGTTTGGATTGCAGAGCTGAGAAATAGTGTCTGGGTTTCAGTGTGACCCTGTTTTATACCTAGACTTACGGCTGAGTTGCCTGAATAGGAAGCAACAAGCCAGTGCCCTGTTAGCTCAGGCTTCACTGTAGTTTTAAGGATGCACTGTGCCTTTCTTGTTTTCTTTAATATCATTCTCTCATTTCCCACTGCTCTGCGGTAAGCTCTTTTCTCTCCCAGAAACGCATGCCTGATGCTAAGAGAACCCCGCCACTCCTTTTGTCTCTCTCTCTCCAAAGCACAAAACCCATTTTGCTGCTGCTGCCTTTCCTGACCTCTGTCTACTATCTAGTTCTAGAGGCCTCATCTGGAAATAATAGGATCAGCTGTCAGAAGGATTTTAATGCCTGGCTGAGTCACTGACAAAAATGTCCAACAGCAAAACCAGCCATAGTATCGTTTATAAATTTAAAATCAGGCTGGGTCCTCTGTCTTTCCTCTAAATGTCTCCTGTCCTGTAAAGGAAATTAAGGTCCACATGTGATTTAGAGGGAACAGTGTGCTTAGCGGGCAGATTTGGCCAAGACACTCCACATCTCTGAGGTGCTATAGTTTTGTCTTTAGAATAAGCATGAAATGGATTAATCCACTTAAAAGTGTCTGTCACAGTGCCTGGCATGCAATAAGTGATAAAAAGAATGCCACTTTTCTTCCTATAAAAATTATAATCATGGTGCTATTAGGAGGGAAAGAGTGATTCAGTGGGCTATACATCCCCTACCCTGGGCAGGTTGATACACACCTCACCGGGTAATAAGGTCTGGGATTGCGGAAGGCTTGTGAGTGATGACTCAAAAACGTGATTTAGCTCAATTCATTTCTATTCAGGAAAGAAGTCACAGATACCTAAACGACTCTTGCATTGTGGAAAGCACCACAAAATGGAAGAGATCCCCAAGATTTGAGCAAACTACTTTTTTTGTAGCCAAAACACATAGCAAGGCATTGTTCTGTACTAACTTGGGAAAGGCAAGTGGATTTTTTAATACAGACTGTTCAGACTCAACTTTAGAGATAGAAAGCCTTTAGAATTTATAGTCAAGTCCTCTACCTTACAGATGAGAAACTACCATCCAAAAAGTTTATTTTGATAAATATATTTTGAACATTTATTTCAGATATTACTTAGATGCAAGATTATAAGTCTCTTTAAGCCAGCCCAGTACTTAACCACATACATTTCCTAGAGAAATTCTGAGTGTGTGAATGAATGAATGAATATGTTAGGTAGTTAGAATAGGAAAGAAGGAGTCCAAAATGCTGGTAGATAAAAGACAAAGGAGGGAGAAGCATGAAAATGGAACAAAGAAAGGTCTGAGGCTGAGGAGTGAGAACCTCAGGTTAAACAGACAGCCCTCCTGGCTAGCCTAATTTACATAGGGCAGGCTCAGGGGAATGAGGAAAAACATAAAAAGAGGAGCAAAAATTGAGCCCCTCTATTTTTTTGGTTGACCTGCCCTCACACCTCAAGGATGTATTTTCCTTTGCCTGCCAAATAAAACTGAGCAGTAACCAAACTGTAACACTGGTCCACCATTTCAAATTTTTGCTGCGGTGAGACAGAACTGAGGAAATTACACAGTCCCCTGACAGATAAATTGAAAGACTTGCCCAGGGTAACAAATTAGTAATGAGAGGAACTACAACTTAAAGTTCCATCTCCTGACTTCCTACTAGGTACTCCCAGGTGAGACCAGAACGTGCATAAAAATAGCTAGGAAAATTCCAGCCAGTGCCCTATATCAACTCCCACATGATTGATTTAAGCCTATCCAAGTAGAACAGATGCTCCTGAACGATGTTCAGTTCTTCCACAGTGTCTCTAGATCAGTTCTCTCCTGACAATGATAATGGCCCTACAAATGTCCTATATAAAGACCCTCCACCTCATTAACTCCTTGAGCAATTTCTGTTACATCCCGTCTTTGTTGAAAAGTCAAGGTACAGAGAAGCCTTGGAACCAGACATTACCAACCAGCCAATACAAAGTGGTGTACAGTAGATTAATGAATGACATACTAAGTATCGAAAATCCATTTCTGTGCAGACTTCCCTTCTATGTATAGATACCCATGTAGTTACCAATCATGAAGATCACTTGATATGTAGATCTTTCAGACACCATTCACCCTTCCAAACACAGATTCCTCATTTGAAATGCAAAACACAAAATATTATTTGAGTGATTCTCTTCTCAGTTCTCCCAAGGGTGGTATATAACATGCACCATCCTGTATTCTTAGGAGAGAAAATGATCTGTTATACACAATCAATACTGCAGGACATTAGAGTTTGATTCTCCCAGGAAACACTGGCTGAGAAATGTGCTGGAGTAATCTGTATTACTCCAGGTCACAGTTGTTCTTGCTATGCACACATGCACATGCCCATACACACGTTTCCAAAAACATCCTCTTTTTATGAGCTCTTAACAATAAAAATGGATGCATTACCTCCAGAATTTTGTCAGAGGGAAAAATTCATTTGTATTCATGTGCTACAAGACATTATTTTTTTCTATTTGAAAAACATAACAGGAAGATCAGCATATCTTTTGTAGATATGCAAATTGTAAGTTGAACAAAAATAGACTGCTGGTATGTTTGTTATGAGGAATATTAAGTAGGTTTTATAGAAAAGTTGGATCCAAGTGCATTCCTCTGAAGTATTTAGGAAGTTATTTCCAACTCTGCATTTAATCAGCAAACATTTCCAGAATATCACCATCTTAAATAACCTGCTGCTAAGTCACTTCAGTCGTGTCCAACTCTGTGCGACCCCAGAGATGGCAGCTCACCAGACTCTTCTATCCCTGGGATTCTCCAGGCAAGAACACTGGAGTGGGTTGCCATTTCCTTCTCCAATGCATGAGAGTGAAAAGTGAAAGTAAAGTCACTCAGTCGTGTCCAGCTCTTTGTGACCCGGTGGACTACAGCCCACCAGGCTCCTCCATCCATGGGATTTTCCAAGCAAGAGTACTGGAGTGGGATGCCATTGCCTTCTTCGCTTACATGACCTACAAAGACATAAAAAGAAAAAAACACTTGCATATTTTAAGCAACTGATTACTAATTTGTTTTCTTTACTTATATTGATTATCTTAAATACCTGTGTTAAACAGAAATCAATGATTTGTCTCCCATCATTTCATTTTGGTCACTAGTTTGCAATTGGAAAATCAGCTTATAGTTGGTAAAATAAAGCCCAACTTAACAGGGAATTCACATTTGTAGACTGCCTGAAAAATCTACCAGGCATAGTGCCAGTTACACTATAATCTTATCTAATCCCCATGAGGTAAGCAGTTTTATCATTTCCCTTTTACAGATTAAAAATGTGAGATTCATATTCACACACTGTTGACAGAACTGGGATTCAAAGAGATTTCCATGCCCCAAATGTTCATGATTGTTCTAGGAGTCAACATACCTTCCTCCAGTGATGACTAGAAAATAAGTTAGGACATTTAACTTATTTTTTTGATTTATATCCTCTATTATTCAGCAGAAAGAAATCTTTGCCAAAATATAACCACCTTTAAGTTATCTTAACATAAGATTCAAAGAAACAGGAACAGTAAAATGAAGAAATTTAAATTCATGAGTGACACTGTAAACTTGACCCTCCTATCATAACTAATTTAGATGTTTAATATTTCTAAAGAGCTGATGCACCATGTTTCACAAGAAAAGAAAGGAAAAACTCTGAAGACTGAAGTACCAATGTCCTTGGAATATTGTGGTAGAGGAAATGGATATATAGAATATAGTCAGATGATTTAATTATGTTCTTTTAATCTCAGATCATGGTAATTATGTCAGGTTGGCCCAGAAGCATTTTCACTCCTTTATTCATTTGAAAATGTCAGTTTCACTTATGGTCTTTAATTTGGTTCCCAAGATTTAGAAAACATGGCCTGTATCTCCACTAGAACATGTCTAGGGTTCACCATCATTAACCTCTAGAAAATCTACATGCCCCTCACAGAACTGCTTTGGGGTTCCCTCTTTCTTGGCATGGAGCCTTGGGGAACTGCTGTTAGGAAAGAGACATCAGTAACCTAAGTGTTTTCTTTTGTCCAAAAGTACAATGCATAGACACTTTAAGAATAAGAGATAGTCTTCTGCTAAGTCTTTTTCAACAAAGCATTAATATTTATTAACTTGCACTCTGCAGTAGAATGAATGTTTTATGATCAAAAACAAGTAACAACAAAATGGAAATTTTCATCACAAGTGACCTACTCTTTCAGTGATAAAGAACTCAGGATGGGGTTAGCCAGCCACTCTCTCTGTAATTCAGGGGTGAGGGGACTCTCATTCACTCATCTAGACAAAAGAGTAATTGAATGCTGCTCCATGTGATTACTAGAAACAATAATCACAAATTTATGGGCTTCCTTTATCAATGAGAGCCAACAAGATGAAGCCATGAATTAATGTTAAATTATGCTATATTAACAAATAAAGACATATTTAAAAGGACTGAAGGATATTTCAAAAGCTCAGAATTACCCATTTTAAGTTTAGATTAGATCAATTCCCAAACAATTCAGATAAGAGAGAGTTTTTAATTTTCAACTGTCTCAAGTTTTATTTAAATTAATTCATTCACTATTCATTGAGTAGATTCTGTGTGCCAGGCACATAGAAATGTGGGGTTTTGAGTCAGCATCAAGGTATGAAATATGACTTTTATGAGATCTTTTCTACTAACACTGTCTTTATTAGATCACTTTGTAATTCCTTTATCAAACTATTCAATCTTACTACAGCTTTTCCTGATGAGTTATTTCATACCAAAAATGAACAAGAGCATCTCAACTCTATAATTAATGTATACACCGCATAAAGGCACAGAAATAAAAGCCCCTTCGCATTTATTTCTGTCTTACCAATTTCAGTGATTCAGTACAGAGATAACTGTATGGAGTTTGTATAACAATGAGTTTGTTAAATGTTCCTTTTCATAGTCTTGAGTGAAGTTTTTACCTAAATATTCTAATACATCATTTTGTTTCCATTGTGTCTAAACAGTTTGGGAAAGGGGAATGAATAACCCTGGATTTTGGAATCAGGCAGACCTGGATGTGAATTCTGGTTCTGTGTGTAGTAAACTCTTATAAAACCTATGTCATCTCCATCTCTGTTTCCTCATATACACAATAAACATAACAGCATCTACCTTGCATGATTGTTTCAAGGAGGATAGATAATGTATAAAGCAACTAGCTCACGATAGGTTTTGTTTTTCTTTTTAGATCAAAAGTCTAAAAGACCATACTAGGCATTGTTCTGTTTTAGGTAGTATAATTCACCATGAAATTAAGATAACACAACCAAAAACTACAACAGAGATGAACATGTTAAACCTGATTTATATTCATCTTATATATTTTACATTCAGCGTTTCCACTTAAGGTGTCTAATAAGAACAGTGTAGATTTTTAAATAATAGACCTTCAGATTGCTGAATGAGAGTAGTCCCTCCTACTCAATTCTCTACCCTCCATCCCTAACCCTCCACTATACTCCCAAATCATGACTGCTCTTCTGTGCCTATTAGAGTGTGGACACAACAGAGAGAAGAAACAGAAACAAAATAAACCTAAAAATTATTTTTGGTTCCTCAGCATGTATAAACAATCAACTTTAAAATGAAACAGACATTCACATGCCAGTTTTTGAGAATAATAAAATCACAAATTCTTTCTGTATAAATCCAAAAATTAAATAAATACGTAATCCTTTAAGCATAATCATGCTTTGAATAGAACATTTACTATAAATCTTGCTTCTACCTGAAACAGTATTAAAAAGAGGATATAGAGTATTCTTTCACTGTCCCAAAGAATTTCACTTCCCTCTCTCTCTTTCCTGTCTGTCTGATTCTCCTTTTCATATTTAGTACTCTTTTCTCTGACTTCCGCCCCTTCCTTTTGAAATTCTACAGGTAGTCCGGCCGTATCAGACCATGTCCAATCCCATGAGCAAGCTCACTGTTCTCAACAGTATGCATTCCCACTTCATTCTGGCCGACAATGGGACCACTGGAAAGTACGGAGCAGAGGTGAAGCTTAGGAGACAACTGGAAAAGCATATTTCACTCCAGAAGATAAACACAAGTAAGTCTACTGCTGTCTACTCATGCCTCATAGCAATTAGGATAAAAGTGAGGAAATTTCAAATGCAGACTNGAGAGTTTTTAATTTTCAACTGTCTCAAGTTTTATTTAAATTAATTCATTCACTATTCATTGAGTAGATTCCGTGTGCCAGGCACATAGAAATGTGGGGTTTTGAGTCAGCATCAAGGTATGAAATATGACTTTTATGAGATCTTTTCTACTAACACTGTCTTTATTAGATCACTTTGTAATTCCTTTATCAAACTATTCAATCTTACTACAGCTTTTCCTGATGAGTTATTTCATACCAAAAATGAACAAGAGCATCTCAACTCTATAATTAATGTATACACCGCATAAAGGCACAGAAATAAAAGCCCCTTCGCATTTATTTCTGTCTTACCAATTTCAGTGATTCAGTACAGAGATAACTGTATGGAGTTTGTATAACAATGAGTTTGTTAAATGTTCCTTTTCATAGTCTTGAGTGAAGTTTTTACCTAAATATTCTAATACATCATTTTGTTTCCATTGTGTCTAAACAGTTTGGGAAAGGGGAATGAATAACCCTGGATTTTGGAATCAGGCAGACCTGGATGTGAATTCTGGTTCTGTGTGTAGTAAACTCTTATAAAACCTATGTCATCTCCATCTCTGTTTCCTCATATACACAATAAACATAACAGCATCTACCTTGCATGATTGTTTCAAGGAGGATAGATAATGTATAAAGCAACTAGCTCACGATAGGTTTTGTTTTTCTTTTTAGATCAAAAGTCTAAAAGACCATACTAGGCATTGTTCTGTTTTAGGTAGTATAATTCACCATGAAATTAAGATAACACAACCAAAAACTACAACAGAGATGAACATGTTAAACCTGATTTATATTCATCTTATATATTTTACATTCAGCGTTTCCACTTAAGGTGTCTAATAAGAACAGTGTAGATTTTTAAATAATAGACCTTCAGATTGCTGAATGAGAGTAGTCCCTCCTACTCAATTCTCTACCCTCCATCCCTAACCCTCCACTATACTCCCAAATCATGACTGCTCTTCTGTGCCTATTAGAGTGTGGACACAACAGAGAGAAGAAACAGAAACAAAATAAACCTAAAAATTATTTTTGGTTCCTCAGCATGTATAAACAATCAACTTCAAAATGAAACAGACATTCACATGCCAGTTTTTGAGAATAATAAAATCACAAATTCTTTCTGTATAAATCCAAAAATTAAATAAATACGTAATCCTTTAAGCATAATCATGCTTTGAATAGAACATTTACTATAAATCTTGCTTCTACCTGAAACAGTATTAAAAAGAGGATATAGAGTATTCTTTCACTGTCCCAAAGAATTTCACTTCCCTCTCTCTCTTTCCTGTCTGTCTGATTCTCCTTTTCATATTTAGTACTCTTTTCTCTGACTTCCGCCCCTTCCTTTTGAAATTCTACAGGTAGTCCGGCCGTATCAGACCATGTCCAATCCCATGAGCAAGCTCACTGTTCTCAACAGTATGCATTCCCACTTCATTCTGGCCGACAATGGGACCACTGGAAAGTACGGAGCAGAGGTGAAGCTTAGGAGACAACTGGAAAAGCATATTTCACTCCAGAAGATAAACACAAGTAAGTCTACTGCTGTCTACTCATGCCTCATAGCAATTAGGATAAAAGTGAGGAAATTTCAAATGCAGACTGTTATTTCTACGTGGCAAATGGTTAGAATTAGAGGAAGTCACCTAGAGGGGGATGATTGGAGGCTCAAGAAGTGATTACACAATTAGTGGACTCAAGCTCACTCATTATGTGTGAAATATCCAACCCCATCTGGAGTTTATAAATGCAGATAAGCCTTTCTTTCCAAACTTTTTTCTACATCCTTTACACAATGCTCTAAGGAGGGAAAGCACCCTGGAGAAATTTTTTTCCACTTATTAAGCTATTTTGGGTGGCTAAAAGGAAAAAAAACAGTTTTTGATCTTAGCATAGATCTGGCTGTGCAAAGGCATTTCAAGGGAACTGACACTCTCTAAACTAAAGCATAATGTCTAACCATCTTGATGAAACTTTAATTCTGTCTCTTAATTTTATGTATGTATTCATTCACTGTCTCTAGATACCTACATATTTAGATATGTGTGTGTATTTATGGGTACCATGTAATACTTCAGTTCAGTTCAGTCGCTCAGTCGTGTCCGACTCTTTGCAACCCCATGAATAGCAACACGCCAGGCCTCCCTGTTCATCACCATCTCTCAGAGTTCACTCAGACTCATGTCCATCGAGTCCATGGTGCCATCCAGCCATCTCATCCTTGGTCGTCCCCTTCTCCTCCTGCCCCCAATCCCTCCCAGCATCAGAGTCTTTTCCAATGAGTCAGCTCTTCGCATGAGGTGGCCACAGTACTGGAGTTTCAGCTTTAGCATCATTCCTTCCAAAGAAATCCCAGGGTTGATCTCCTTCAGCCTATGGTTATACTAAAATTACCTAAGTACTTATGTGTTCTATGCAATATTTATTATGTACCCATTTAACTATAGAAGGTAGCATTGTAAAAACAATGATGCTCCTGAAATCACTAAATGGCTTGCATCTAAATATAATAGAGATATATAAACAATCTACTGTCCTTCCTCACAAAATAAAATTCATTTTGTTTTCACAAAGTAACACATAGCTTCATGGCAGATTCAGGTTTTGTGGTAACTGTGTGTTCTGTCAGGGAAACTTGGCTTTAATTGATTGAACTTTCAAAGCCTGCAGTTCCAAATAATAAAATATTTTCTTTGGCTCAGTAAGCTTTCAGAAGTTCAGTGTAACACAATTCAACAGATCCAAATGGCTTTTCTCATCTCTCGTCTTTTCTCTGCATCATCCAGAATGGATTGTGCTTGCTGTCACCACCTTCCTCCCCAGAACTAGGATGCCAGACCTGTCAGACCATAACTTGTCTTTCCTATAATCTGTTTTCTGGTTCCACCTTTAGGAGCTACTACTGTTTTAACAGTCAAGTTTCATACCTTCATCTTTTTCACAGAGAAGTCTGAAATAATAAATTGTGTTGTAGGCCTGAAGTCAAAATTATATTAGAAAACTCTATCTAAGAAACTTCAATAGGTTTTGGAAAGAGAAAGCACAGGACTACCCAAAGGTAACCATCTTTGGGGGGATAAAAGAGTAGAAAAGACTAGAAAATCCATCCAGAAACCAGCAGAGATCAAAAGTGAAAAATCACTATCGCCAATGGGTGGTTGTTATACTGAAATTGAATTTTATTATAATATTTGATAGAAAAACAAATCTTATCCAATTAATGTTATCTATTTAGGTTTTCATAGGCTATAGGATTACCTTTTTTTACACCAGCAGGTTAAGAAGGAGCCTAAATAGGAATAACCTGAAAGCTGAAGGAGATGGAAGCAGAGTAGACAAAGAGCAAATGCAGGGTCAAATTCAGTGTTTAGTAATGAGACCAAATTTATCCAGACACACAAAGCATGCCATTGTGTCAGGTCCTGATGGCAGCTGGGCCAGATATATTCACTAGTGTTGTCAAGAGAGCTAGGCATGTAGTTGTGTAAATTGTATTCTTAGTTATGGAGGTGCCAGCAGTAGCTAAAACCTAGCCAAGGCTGTGTGTGCCAAACCCTGTGCCTTATAGGCTGCCTGAGGAAAGATACTGTTTTCTAATTGGTCATTCCAGAGAAGGCACCCTTTTTAAATTTGGAGATGCACCTTTCTCCAAAGCTCCCAGAGGTGCTATCTGTCGGGATGGCCCTGCAGAGGAGGCTTGTGGACAGTGGCTGGGCCTCCATAAGGAGCAGAGCCCAGCAGCATAGAGTTGAAGAGCAGGCCAAGGCTTGTGGCATCAGGGATCCTGGAGAAGCCAGGACACCATGTACACGGCTCATGCCATTCATGTGACACTGGACCCTTGCAAGCATATCAAGGCAGGTAGTGACATGCACACATGTTGACAAGTGGAGTCCCGGTCAAGGGTCTAGGCCACAAAGTAGGGAATCAGCACAGATCCAGGTTCCAAGCCAAAAGATAAGTCAGAGAAGCTGACTTGAGACTCCTGAAATGCTTCAAGTCCACAGATAAGATTGGACCTCAGATCTGGGGTAGAGGCCGAGCCCCTTGGTTAGGCTAAATGATAGTCGCTGGAACAGAATTGGGGTAGGGAGAGGCAAATAGTCATTTCATTCATCATAATTTATAAACATAATTTTCCTCCTTGTTTTGGGGACTGTATTTGAGGCTTTAAGAAATCCATAGGCTTCCATTCGATGCAAATAATTCAATGAGAAAAAGAGGATTAAAGATGCCCAGAGGAGATCCCTGAAGTCACAAGAAGTTAAAAGACTCAGGACCAAGAATTTGCCACAAGTTGTAGTGAATGATGCTATCAGTTAGCTCTTCTACCAGTTCTATCCCTGAACTTGGTAGTGGGAGGATGGCCAACTTATTCAGTTTTCCAGGGACTTTCTTAGATTTATCATTGAAAGTTCCATGTCCCTGGGCCCACTCTGTCTCAGGCAAACACAGATTGTACATCACTCTCCATATCAGACTCATGAATCGTTAGCTCTACTTCTCTTTCCACTGCATTTACCCCACAAAGCAGGGAAGGAAAAACAAGGACCTCAGAGCTTATGGAGTAACCCGGATTTCTGGAAGTAAAGAAAGACCTTGAGATGTCCATTCAGTTAGCAGCAAAGCCAAGTGCCCGCTAAAGAATCTGGAAGTCTCCAGGATAGGACTGACTGAGAAATAAGGGGGCAAAGTTGACCTATTTAAAACAGGAAACAGCAAAAGTAAGAATATAAACTGTTAATGCAATTCTGCTCTCTAATCTGAACACTCTTTTTTTCTTTATAATGAACAGTAGTTTGCTTCTTATTAAAAATAAATTCCCATTATATAACTATTCTAAAAATTACATCTTAATTTCCTTCTTTGAAAGTCTAAGAGATCTATAATACAGCAGGAGAACCCAGATTTAGGAAGCCCTAATTTAGCCTCCTGAAGACTAGACCCTCCACGAAGATACCAGAGTGATACTACTGCCACCTTTTATGCCTAGGATGACTCCAGGGATGTCTGAACACACTCAGCATTTTCCTGATTAAGGTATCATTCCTCCTCATCACTTAGGGGTGACCCACATACCATAGGAATCTTTCCACGAGCCTATTTTCTCACATAAATGACAATCTTTTGAAGAATATTTTCCTTAAGCCCTTTCTTATCAACATGACAATTATGAATGATAACATACTACAAGCACCAGCATCTTAGGCTTTTCTCCGTGCTCTGGCATTCATTATCTCGTCTCTCCCCTCCCCCACTCATTCCTGCTGTCAGCAGTCCTTCCTGAAGTGTTGTCATTGATTACTGAAGGACTTCTTTGTTTTGAAAGGAGAATCTTTTTGGATGTGAGAGGCTGAAGAGCACACTTCATTTGCAGTTTTCTAAACTTCAGATTTAACATGCAAAGCTTTCCCCATCATGCCTTTAGAAAACAAATATTTCTTGAACTCCTATTATGTACCAGTCATGATTAATGTCCAGAAAAGCAGCAGTAGATAATTCATTGAGCCAAGTCAAGAGGGGCAAACAAATTAATAAATAAATAGGTAAATACATGTAATAAGAAAGCCATTAAGAAAAATAAAACAGAGGAAGGTATATATGTGTTTCTCATGAGTACATGTGCCTACATGCATGCACATATGTGTGTCGGGAGGAAAGTTTAGATTAGGTGATCAGTAATGGCCTCTATGACGGTGTAATGTGTAAGCAAAACACTGAATGAAGTAAGGGAGCCAGCTCTGAAAAGAGCATTCTGGGAAGAGTGAAAGCAAGAACAAAGACCCAGGTCTTTGAGGATAAGCTCGATCTTAGAGTTGGAATTTATTCTAATAGAGTTTTGATCTGGCAAGTTACAGCATCTCCCTGATGGTTTAAAACATCACTCTGCTGTTGTATGTAGAGATCTGACTGACATGGGGGCAAGATTAAAGGCAGGTAGATGTTTCAGTAGGCTATTATCATAATGCAGGGGAGAGGTGACAGTATTTCAAATTAGATGGTAGTAATAAAAGTAGTAAAAAGCAGTAGATTCAAATACATACATATGTGGTAAAATATACATAACATAAAATTTACTATTTTAATATTTTTAAGTATACAGTTCACTGTGTGAAACACATTTACATTGTTGTATGATCACCACCACTCTCTATCCTCAGAACTTTTCATCGTTTCAAACTGAAATTCTATATGCATTAAACACTGACTCCTCTTTATTCTCTCTCTTCAGCCCCTGCTAACCATGATTGAACTTTATATCTTTATGAATTTGCACCACATACATGTAGAATCATACAATATTGGTCCTAAGATATACTTTGAAGGTAGAGCTCAAGAAGAGTTGCTCTAAATTGAGTACTCAGGAGAAAGAACAGACACATCAAGGTTACTGCACAGTCATCCTTACAGACACCAGTGTATTCTTAAAGAACAGGAGCCCCTAATGAGTAAATTTTTACAGAAAGAAAAGGGAGTTGAAAACCAGTCTCAAGGGAGCTGAGACAAAGTCCTTGAGAAGGAGGGAGATGATGAGATTCAGTGCACAAATGAAGAATGCGGCCCTGGATAGGACAGGGGAGTTTCATCCTGGTAGCCAAAGTGAAGGCAGAGCTTATGGGCACAGATGTGGATGGGATGGAACATTTTCTGTTGGGAAGATTGGGTAGTTCTCTATAGATATCTTCTGTATCTAAAGAAAATAATTCAGGAGATCATTAGCTAAGAGTGTGAAAGGGCAAGGAGTATAGAAGATTAAGGAGAAAAAAAGAGAAAATTGTAGAGGCCCAGAGAGTGAGCCGACTAGGGAAATGAAGGATTGCCCACTTTGTATTTGTAGTCATAGTTTTACAGAGGCATGGATTATCATTGTTGTGTGTTTTTTTCCCAGGGATGTTCAGTTTGAGTAGGAAAATAAGCATAGAGTTGGACTGAGAGCCTGTTGGGATTTTGCTAAGCAAGTAGAAAAGAGGAAAAGAGAATCAAGGGAGTGAGGCTGTATGCACTCTATATACCCATGCTGCTGCTAAGTCGCTTCAGTTGTGTCCGACTCTGTGCGACCCCATAGATGGCAGCCCACCAGGCTCCCCCATCCCTGGGATTCTCCAGGCAAGAACACTGAGTGGGTTGCCATGTCCTTCTCCAATGCATGAAAGTGAAAAGTGAAAGTGAAGCCGCTCAGTCGTGTCTGACTCTTCGCAACCCCATGGACTGCAGCCCACCAGGCTCCTCTGTCCATGGGATTTTCCAGGCAAGAGTACTGGAGTGGGGTGCAGTTGCCTTCTCCGCAGACTCTCTATAGCCTGAGAGTATTTTCAGTATCTGAATTAAAGCCGTGCTTCCCCACCCATATCTGTGCCCATTCATGACAGCATAAAATCATTCATCTAAAAGATCAGAATACGGTGCAGAGAAGTAATTAAGAGAATTCTCAAAGATGACCCACATCTTTAGTTAGTATTCCCAAGCATTATATTAATTTCAGACTTTTGAATAAAATGCATTTATCATAATCCCTCATGTTTATTTTATTGTTGTTCACATATTCATTTAAGTTGAATCGAATTAGCACAATGCTGGGAATATAGTAGCTATTCAATAAACACATGTATGGATGTGAGAGTTGGACTGTGAAGAAGGCTGAGCACCGAAGAGTTGATGTTTTTGAACTGTGGTGTTGGAGAAGACTCTTGAGAGTCCCTTGGACTGCAAGGAGATCAAACCAGTCCATGCTGAAGGAGATCAGCCCTGGGATTGTTTTGGAAGGAATGATGCTAAAGCTGAAACTCCAGTACTTTGGCCACCTCATGAGAAGGGTTGACTCATT
This sequence comes from Oreotragus oreotragus, assembly GCA_006410675.1. Classification (NCBI taxonomy): domain Eukaryota; kingdom Metazoa; phylum Chordata; class Mammalia; order Artiodactyla; family Bovidae; genus Oreotragus; species Oreotragus oreotragus. Next base: position 121,299 of record SJYX01022122.1, on the reverse strand, counting down.
GGAAAAGACTCTGATGCTGGGAGGGACTGGGGGCAGGAGGAAAAGGGGACGACCGAGAATGAGATGGCTGGATGGCATCACGGACTCGATGGATGTGAATCTGAGTGAACTCCGGGGGATGGTGATGAACAGGGAGGCCTGGCGTGCTGTGATTCATGGGGTTGCAGAGTCAGACACGACTGAGCAACTGAACTGAACTGAACTGCAAGACTGAATACCAAGGGACGGTTCCAGGAAGTAGCATATAAGTAACCTGATGAGACTTTAAAATCCCAAGCATATTTTCTACATATATTTTTACTGTTAAAAATTCCCCCCCAAAAAAGAGAGAGAATATTATAATAACCCCTCATAAACTATCATCCACATTCCACATTTATCAGCCCATAGCCTGTCTTGTTTTCTTTATGTATATAACCACCTACCTCTTTCTCTGGATAAGTTTGAAAGAAATCCAAACAGTATATCATTTCATCCATAAATATTTCGGTACCAAAACATTTCTTTAACTTGTGTTGGCCACATATAAGGTAGATTTTTTTAAAGTATTTCCTTAACTCAGTAGCAATATAGTAGACAATATTGATCCAAGAATCCTTTAACAATTCTTTCAAAAAATAAAAATTAAGAACTATCAATACATTATCACGTGCTAAAATCCATCTAAAATTTTGATAATCATTTTTTAGTCCCAAATTTTGGGACTAAATTTAAACAAATATTGCCTTGCAATTCTTAAAAAGAAAGATTAGAAAAATCCCCAGCAGCTGTAGTTTTCTTTGAAGTATTTGAAGGGAAGAATATAACTTTTGGAAATAAAGGAAGTCTTTATATTGCCAGTAGTATAAGCTGAGAGTAGCAGGGAGACGGGGGTTTCAGATCTGCATGGCTCTGTGACCTTAGGCAAATTACTGTATTTCTCTCAGATTTTGTTTCTGTGTCTGTGAATCAGGGATAATAATTTTCCACAGTGTGTTGATTAAACAAGTCAACACGGGAAAGGAGTCTGGCATGTGGCAATTCAGAAACATTGATTACCTTCTTGCCATCTTGGGGACACGCACAGCAGTTCCCCATGGGAAACCATGTTCTGTGTAGGTATATCCTGATGGGCTGCCATAGGGTCCAACATTAGACCCAGACTTTCATTCAAAGCCCATCAGAGTCTAGTGTCTGTCAGAACATCTTTACCACAAATAAAACCTAGCTCTGCTCATTAGGGAGAAGCCATGTATCCTGGGAATTACATAAACGGCCCAAAGAAAAAAATGAGGCTTAAGATTATATTCTGAAACATATTAGCAAGACTCTAATAACTTCTTAAAGAATACATTTAAAGTCTTGATTGTTGCAGCAANGAGTGTCTGTCAGAACATCTTTACCACAAATAAAACCTAGCTCTGCTCATTAGGGAGAAGCCATGTATCCTGGGAATTACATAAACGGCCCAAAGAAAAAAATGAGGCTTAAGATTATATTCTGAAACATATTAGCAAGACTCTAATAACTTCTTAAAGAATACATTTAAAGTCTTGATTGTTGCAGCAATACATAGAAAACTTTTTTTTCAATATTGTTGAAAATATATTCTAAACTGTATTTGCTCCTCTTTCGTGAATAAAGAATATAATGGAGAAAATTTAATATTTCTTTAGAGAGTAAAGTTATTCTAGTGTCCTGGAGCAATCATTATGAATGTCAGTTAGGTTTGCTGAGAACTCTTATTCGGTGGAGATGTTAAAATTTGGGCTAAATGTGAACTGATTCAGAATATATAAGATTGGATTTGTATATAAAGTTTAGATTTGGGCCAATATCAGATTTCCTGCTTATAATTTACCATTTGATTTTAAAAGATTGGAGGAAGAGGACAGAAATCTAGTTCTCTTTGTTCTCTGATTGATTAAAGTATTACTACTTTGTGTTTGAATTTTATTTTAGGTTTGGCTGCATGCAAAGTTTTATTCAGATACGTATCTAATTACACTGTGAACAATAAATTTGTAGGAAATTTCATTATGAGGCTAGAATTTCCCACTTTGTCCTCTTCATATTATAAGTTGAATCTGCATCAGAGTAAGTCCAGTCTAAGAGGGTGCTGTTCCCATGGCATTTGTTGTAGACAGACCTACTCTGCACTGTTAATGAATGGGGCTGCTGGGTAGGTTCAGATTTTTGTAACTGGTGCTTTTGCTACCGTCAGGGTTTTCTTGAAAGAGAATCTGATGCTCTGCACTTTCTTAGCCCCAGAGTAACAACTGACATTTGAGCATAGCCTCATCTAATGAAACCACCAAGAATACTTTTGTCTAAAGCAGCAGATTAAAATTGGCTTGGCAGTTCTAAGTAAACAAGTAGCAGAAATGATCACAGAATTCATAAAGCACAATCAAATTTGGTATTTGAGGATTTTACTATTTAGAATTCTCTGGGGAAAAAAAAAAAACACACAGATGTTTTGTTATGCAGTCCCTTGGCCAATATACCTATTTATGTGTGATTCTGTGCTTACACAAACTAACAAAAATAATGACAATAATAATGTCACCCAGTAGCACAGAATGTCATAGTTCTGCTTTATAATGGGAACAGAAGTCTCACTCTCCACTGAGTTGTTTGGTACAGGAGAACCATGAACAGGCTAATCCACAGAGTGATTCAACCAAGCTGGTAAAGTCCTACAGGGTCCAGGAGATTTTATTTTAAAAAGGTCACCTCCATGATGTGACACTTATCAATTTAAAGCATTTTATTTCTGTGAAATTTCCATAATCAGAAAAAGTACTCATAACTATATTCTTGTTCCTTTACCACCATTTCATGGTGATAATTCTTAAACATGGCCATAGTAGTTTTCAACTAAGGTGACACTGCCTCCCAGAGGAGGTATTTTAAAATATCGGAGGGATGTGGTTGACAATTTCTGGCACTCTCAAAAGACACGAGGGAGGAGACAGAAATGTTAATATTCTCATACAGGACAATTTCACATGAAGAATAACCTGGACCAAACGCCAATCACATCTCTTAGAAAATACTACTCTGAGTATATTTCCTTGAGTTTCTTTTTCTTTTTCAAAATCTTTCTAGTACCCAGCACCTAATTCAGCAGGGTCACAGACATCCAAAATACTCTGTCGTATTCTAAAGACATGTAGAAGCAGCAGCAATAGGGAGCCAGTGATGACATTTAAAATATTTAACATTCTGTGAAGACTTTAGTATCCTCTCTCCACAGCAGAGGCTGGGTGCCAGCCCTGGCCTGTCCTTCAGATCCTAACATCCCTTGCTATTGGGAAGTTCTCGCTTTTATCCAACCTCACCTGCTCTGAATCTATTCTCTTCTGGATGAAGACCAAAGTCATCATCTGTGTTAGAGTTCTCCGTGTATTTGAAAACTGTAAATGGACTTGAATTGACCCCTTTGCCATAATGGCTCTAAGGAAGCTATTTTTCATTTGAACAGACATACCAACCTGCTTACCAGCAGAACTGACTCACAAAGTAAATCAGAATTTCTAGTTCAGCAACAACCTCTCTTAGCACCACTGCTTTGTATGTTTCAGGCTCAGTGACTCCAGAAATGCTCAATGCTAGGGACTGTCCTGTCAGAGTCCTTGGTGTTCAGAGGAATCCTAGAATCCACAGTTATTAGCTGACTTGGGGATAGAGACAGAGG
>SJYX01022122.1:33271-112586 GCA_006410675.1 Oreotragus oreotragus | reverse complement strand
TTTATGATTCAACTCTCACATTCATACATGACTAATGGAAAAACAATAGCTTTGACTATACAGACCTTTGTTGGCAAAGTAATGTCTCTGCTTTTTAATACACTGTCTAGGTTTGTCATAACTTTTTTCCCAGAGAGCAAGTGTTTTTTAATTTCATGGCTGCAGTCACCATCTGCAGTGATTTTGGAGCCCAAGAAAATAAAGTCATATATTTCTGTTGTTTCCCCATCTGTTTGCCATGAAATAATTGGACAGGATGCCATGATCTTTGCTTTTTGATTGTTGAGTTTTAAACCAGCTTTTTCACTCTCCTCTTTCACTTTTATCAAGAAAATAGTATAAATAAATTCAAAGAACAAATGGAAAAAAGAAAATATTTGCATCCATGACAAAGAGCTCATTTACATAATAAGCAAGGGGCATCTACAAAGTCAAAAGGAAAATCCTGTAAGACAAAGGGCAAAATATATTAACAGGATAATTGGTGGGCGGGGAGGGGCTGTGTGGAGTGCTCAACTTCGCTTAAAATTAAAGAAATGAAAGCCAAGCCAACAATGAAATGCTTTCCCTATCAGCATGGACAAAAGCCAAAGTTAAAATTATCTAGTGTCAATAAGTATGTGTGGAAATCTGTATGGGAGGGTGGACAAATATGCACAACCTTATTTGAAAGATAATTTGGCTACCCTGTTAAATTTTAATGTACATATGTTTTTTTACTTCTAGGGATTTATTTTATGCATATTTATTGCCATATTGTTTACAGTAATAAAAATGGAAATAATTCAAAGATTCACCAATAAATGACCAGTTAAATTCAACACACACCACTAATCTTGCTGGGAAAATCCCATGGACAGAGCAAAGAGTTGGGCACAACTGAGTTGAGTGACGGAGCACACATGCAAATTACATGTAGACATACAGTGAGATGCTTTGAAGTTATTATGAATAACGTAATAGTTCTCTTTGGGCTCATGTGGAAATATATCCAATGGTAGTTTTATGTTCTTTTTCTTAAGTGGAAGCCTACCGAACAACAGTATAACTGTGTTTATAACCACATTTACGTTTTCTTAATTATATATAACAGGTTTGATGCTTATATTTGAGAGTAGCTGAAATCACAACCAAAATTATCTTCCCTGTTTAGATTTGGTAAATGACAAAATGGCCTAAATTTATTACTAGTCCTTAGCCATAACCAGATATCCTAGTGTGATGGGGCTACTGGAAATACCCTACTTTTATATCTCTACTGTGAGCACAATTCTATAGAGCTAAATTGTGCATTTTCCTTTTACTAGGCTCTTGGGCACCCTATAGTCCAGCTCCCCTCTTCCTGGGTCCTACTCCCTATGATGGAGCAGGCTCACACTCAACAGCCATTTCACTCTGAATATTGTCTGTAATGCTCACACTGGAAAAAAAGGCTCCCACTATATTCCTGACTCCACTATGCTCTTAAGATGTTTTGTGTGGAGACAAAATACATGTCAAAATTTCTTCAGCTTTTCAAAATGTGGCAAGAAGGAGAACTCAAAAAATCTGTCGCCTAAAATAAATAGAGATCACTCTGTTAATTTCCCTTGATAGTTCTTCTGTCACTCTACCAGTATTTACTTGTGTATCTTCAATATACAACACAATGTAGAGGTGGCTAGATAAATAAGATATAACTTCCACTATGCTCTTAAGATGTTTTGTGTGGAGACAAAATACATGTCAAAAGTTCTTCAGCTTTTCAAAATGTGGCAAGAAGGAGAACTCAAAAAATCTGTCGCCTAAAATAAATAGAGATCACTCTGTTAATTCCCCTTGATAGTTCTTCTGTCACTCTACCAGTATTTACTTGTGTATCTTCAATATACAACACAATGTAGAGGTGGCTAGATAAATAAGATATAACCGTGCACTTGAATGGAAAAGACAGTGGCACCCCACTCCAGTACTCTTGCCTGGAAAATCCCATCGACAGAGGAGCCTGGTGGGCTGCAGTCCATGGGGTCACTGAGTCGGACATGACTGAACGACTTCACTTTCACTTTTCACTTTCATGGATTGGAGAAGGGAATGGTAACCCACTCCAGTGTTCTTGCCTGGAGAATTCCAGGGACAGGGGAGCCTGGTGGGTTGCATCTCTGGGGTTGCACAGAGTCAGACACGACTGAAGCAACTTAGCAGCAGCAGCAGTGCACTTGAAGAACTTAGAGGTTTGCAATTAAGTTGACAATAACTAGCTATCAAGTGCTATTCTAAAAATGTTACGAGAAATCACTGATTTAATCCTTAAAACAACCCTATGAAATAAGTACTATTATTGTTCCCATTGGCCAAAAGAAAAACTGAGGCAAAGAAAGGACAAGTAATAGCTCCCAAAGTCGGACTGTTAGTAAGTGGCAGTTCCAAGAAGTCTGCCTGCATCCACGCCTCAACTGTTGTGCTCCATGTCTTCTCAGTATGAAAGGGCTGCATTGAACAGCAGCAGGTGTTAAATGCTCTTGAATGGTATGAAATACAACAGGAATTCAGACCAAAAGGTTCTGATGGAATGTTTATGGAGGGGGAGTGGTCAAGGAAAATTTTGATAGATGGAATCGGGGTTACAGATTGCAAGCACCATGCAGCTGAAAGCTTTCAATATTTAGAAAGGTAGTGCATAGCATAAGTCTACTTACATTCATTTTACTTTCATTAAATTGTTTTCCCTATCTTCATAAGCAAAATTTCAGTTGCAAGTATAAGGTCTATATGTGAACTAGGCTTAGTTTGTTTTTTAGGAAATACGATCACCAAAATCATAAGGATAAGATATGGATGTTTCATTGTTTCCCTTTTATTGAAGCTTCTTAATAGAATGTTGTCAAGATAGAATATCATATAATGATAAACAGGACTTATTATGTATGCATAGATTAAATGGGGCAGAAGCAGAGCTATTCATATATTCATATTCTATATTTCATAACTGTAAATTATCATAGATATTATATATACATATGTATTTCATCTAGTTCATTGCCTTCATTTCCCAGATAGGAAGGCCCACTTGGAAAAGGTCAGTCATGTGCCCTACCTAAATTCATACAGTGAATTAACTGGCACAACTTTTACCTGAACTCAGGACTCCAAACTTCAAATCTGCTACTCTTTGCTCAGCATTGTTACCCCCTTAGTTTGGGAGATACTTATCTTATTCTTTTTAACAAAGCACCAGGAGACCTCAAATAAGAAAAGGTTCTCCAGCCACCAGAGGAAGGAATAAAAGCAGGGCATTTGGGATATCAACCTCATTTGATGCAAAATCTTTAGCCCTTTATTCTCCCATTTTTCCCCTTGAGACCATTTTCTCCACTGCATCCTGAAGGATAAACAAGGAAGTATCAAGAGAATTGGAATCACAGTCAACTGACAGCAGATGTTCACACATTTCCATTTTTAGCCATGCAACAAATCTGGTTGATCTGCACTAAAATGTCATTTAACTTTTGTTCATTAGGGCTTGGTAACTGTGGAGGGAAAAAAAGAAAGAAACTAAAAATACCATTGTGCTGTTCAGTCTGCAGGAAGATGCAGCTAAGCCAATTTTGTGCTGGGTTCCTTAAACGAGGCTTTGTGTTAAATTTCCAGGAGGATCTGTGTCATCAACTCTTTGAGGTTTTGCTCATAGTATTTAGCAAGTGGTCTAATTGTTGCATACAGTGAGAAGTAGAGCAGCCTTGGGAGGCATGTGCTCCCAAGCTGAATTTCTGTTTTCAGGAATGTGCTGATTAGTAAATTTTGGGGTTCAGTTCCTGGGTTGGGAAGTTCCCCTGGAGAAAGAAGTGGCAACCCACTCTAGTATTCATTCTTGCCTGGAGAATCCCATGCACAGAGGAGCCTGGCAAACTACAGTTCATGGAGTCACAAGAGTCGGACATGACTTAGCGCTGTCTTTGGAAAACATACATTAGTTACTCTTAGTTTATTATTTTGCAACCTATTGAGAATCCAGAATAGCCAACCCTTATATTTTGTGCTTCAAGGAATATTGCTATGAAAAGGCTGCTCTGCCAAGTTACAGGCACTGAGGAATTACCAAGTAATGTTCCCTGAAAGTGAGGTGGGACCCATCAACCAGTTACTCCCTGCCCCACCAACAACTGGCACGCTTTCTAGAAACCTAACTTGATCCAAGGAAACTAAGTCTGGAAGATCTCACTTGAGGATCTGGGACCCTCTGTAAATGCTGTTTTAGGGAAGGAGCAAAAAGTGGGTAGCAGCAGATTCTCCTGAGGCCTGGATTTGAAATGAGATCCTGCCTGAGGCATCTAGCCTTTAACTAGCTTGTTAATAAGTTACCATTCCAGAGACATAACTCACCACTAAATTTATCTAGACTAGGTAGAACAGCCAAATTGGTAGGAAACCTATTATAATGAAATGTCTTCAACTTCTTTTGAAGATAAATAGAGGTAAATAATCTATATGACAGATAGACATAGAAATAGATGACTCTATCTAATTGATCATTTTCTTGGCTGATAAAAAAAGAAGAGAGGGAAATGTGGGGATCTCTTCAGTAAATAACATTAGGTATGTTGAGTGACATTGGCATTGGTTTCAGTTCCCCTTTAAAAGAAAATAAGTACATTGGCCTCTAAAAAAAGTACGTCTTTTAGGTCAAAAGTAGCTAATTTTGTGAGAATAAGACACATATTTCTAGAAATTAATAAGAAGACTTTTTAAAGGAGGGTGGGAGGAATCCATTTCTTGTTTGGTCTCAGAAGACATATTTTCAGTATAATTAGTATAACAACAACAAACATTTCTTGAGGATTTACTGAGTGCTAAGTATTGTTATCAGAGAAGGCAATGGCACCCCATTCCAGTACTATTGCCTGGAAAATCCCGTGGATGGAGGAGCCTGGTGGGCTGCAGTCTATGGGGCCGTGAAGAGTCAGACACGACTGAGCGACTTCACTTTCACTTTTCACTTTCATGCATTGGGGAAGAAATGGCAACCCACTCCAGTGTTCTTGCCTGGAGAATCCCAATCCCAGGGATGGGGGAGCCTGGTGGGCTGCCGTCTATGGGGTCGCACAGAATCGGAGATGACTGAAGCGACTTAGCAGCAGCAGCAGCAAGTATTGTTATAGGCACTTAACATGGATTGACTCATTTAACCCTTTAACTCCTATAGCTGTTACCTAGGCTGAAACAGAATGATGAAGGATATGTCCAGCAAAAGGGATGTTTATTTTAAGGGTCTGTTCAACTGAAGGAGCAACGAGGTGTGGTATAGCTGGTGCAGAGTGGTGTCTGATGCTGTGCATAGAACTGAATATGCAACCTGAGTTGCCATCACATGTGTACACTTACAAATTGGGCGATCAGTCTGCTTTAATAAAATGTGTATGTGACGGTTGGGTTGTAGAAATTTCAAAGATTTTATTTTTTGACAGGATGCCTGCCGTTTTTCTCTCTTGACTCCCGCTTGTTTTATTCATTTTGGGGTAGTTGCCAATTAGACCCAATTGGTAAGTATAATTAATGGACAACATGAATCTCCTCTTAAACCCCAACTAAGAAAATTAACCATAGAAATAATAATTTCCTTTACAAATTCCTAACACTATCCCTCCCAGTGACTGCTGTTTATTTCTATCTCTTCTAAAACATCCAACCACATCAGAGATTAATTACTCTGTATTACTTATCATCCACATAATACCACATAAGATGGAGAAGAGAGAAGTGAGCATTTATTGAAGTCCTAGTATATTCCAGGCACTGTGCTAGCATTTTCATGTATACTATCTCTTTTAATAGTCACAAAAAACCCTTCAAAGTAGGAATTATTATCTACCTCCTTTATAGTTGATGAAATGGCATCTCAGGGTAGTTAAGCCCTTGTTTTATTATCCACTTAGTGGCACAGCCAGGTACAAACCTAGGCTGATGGGATTCCAAAATTGTTGCTCTTTTTGCCCCATATAAGGAAGCATTATCTCATTCAAAAGGACCTTTCTCTAAAATGTTGTTACCTTGGAGAGTTTAGGGGTCATGATTTCACTCAACAACTGTTTGAACATGAAATCTCTGACAGGAGTGGGTTGAACATTGATTCAGTTAGGGTTAAGGATTGGCAGAACTTTTGGGTGGAGGGATTGTGGTTAGTGGCAAGATGGTAGGGGAATTCACAGGAACAGGATCAGGAAGAAGTAGGATGGGGTGGTGGCATGGGCGGCAGGGGTGAAGACAAATTGAGGAGTTCCTGGTCGTGTGCCCATGGCTACAGTCTTTCTTCATGTGACTCGTGGACTTCCCTTTGTCATCCTATGCCTGAGAATATATGAAGGAGGCTGGGAAGGCAAAGGGACGTTCAATTGTCATCACCGGCATCTTTTTTTGATCATTGCACCATCATCCAATGCATTGCGGGTAACCATGACATGAATTTTCCATCACTGAGCTCATAACTATTCCATGAGATAAATAACAAGTAAAAGGTTATAGCAGAACTTCATCTGAGGAGCCCTGAATGTAGGAAGCAGTGAATTTAGATTCTCATAGACTGATAGCCCTGGATTCAAATCAAGTGACCTGAAAAGGATGTTAAACTTCCTCTGAGCAGCTCACATATACATCAGGAACATCTCATTGTCTTTCTTGGATGCTCTAACATGTTCAGCCTTATCACTGAAAATTGTTACTACTGCTAGACTCAACCATTCAAGTAGAAGACCATCCAATAACTGTAATAACTGTAATAACTTGCCATTTTCTCGATGCTGTCAGCTGAATGTTGTTTGAAGTTTTCTTTGCCTTTTAAAGAATTTTCCCTTCAAAGAATAGGTTGTGTGAAGAAGACAGTTACAGTTTAGACATCTGCCCTCTCTTCATCTTATAAAATGACTTGACAGAAGCTAGCTGTGATGCTGAACTGTTTGCCATGCTTCTTAATGAGAAGTCATTTTGTCAATCAAGATAATCTCGGAGTTAAAAGAATAATATTGAAGGAATAGAACAAATTTTAGTGAAAGCTGTTTCTTGGTATTTGCCTCTCTTGTTTATCTGATTTATTTTCCAATTTGAGCTAGGAGCACTGTCTTTTTTAGGAAAGACCTCATTCCACATTAGCACTCTCTATTCTGGGACTGGGGCAGTTCCTGTCAACAAATGAGTCTGAACTGGGGAACTGACCACCATTCTAATAAGATCTACTAGGTTCTTTTACATGTAGGAAACGATGCTGAGATCGCCTTTCAGATTAGGAAGATTTGGGTTGCAAATATTTGACTGCAACATTTCCTTTTACTGGCAAAGCTAACAGCTTCTTCTGATGATAACATAAACCTCCTTGATGGAACTCAGTCTTTCCCTCCTTTCACTGCTAATTGGAAGACCTTGCATATCTTTTCATCTGTTTTTTTAGCTTTCTTCTCCTTCCTAATGCCTGTGGACCTTATGTCCCACCCATTCCAAGCTACTTGCAGTTTCTCTTAAATGACATACCCTGTTGGATGTGTTTTTGTCCCATTTTTACATTTGTGGAAATTCAGCCTTTCCCAACTCTACTTACTGGCAAAATTCTACACTCTTAAATCTCAGCTTGAAAATCTCCTTTTCTCTGAAATCCTATCAGAAATCCCCCCAACCTGAGACACACACACACACACACAAGTGATTGTCTTAGACTCAGCTGTTTATCACATAACCCATGTTCCCACAGCACTCCATAAACCCGTGTTGCAGCACAGCCTCTTTGATGGAGTGGCTGTTTGTGTGTACCACTTCCCCATCACCGGTAGATTGTGAGCTCCCTGTGAGCAGAGCCTGAGTCATCCTCACCTTTGTCATCATGCAAAGCTAGCCCAGTGCCTGGCACATGTAGGTAGGTAGGTAATCAATAAATTATTATAAACATCAATATTTGATTTTCTGGCCTTATTTTTAACTCTCATTTCCAGCCTGTTGTAAAAATGTAATAGACATGTTTAGAAACTACAAGCTATGTAGAAAGGACACATAATAAAACAGTAATACCTTAACTCAGGGAGGATAAATAAATAGAAATGTGTACAGGCAGAGACTATCATGCATACTTCCAATTATCATGGGCATAAAAGCATTTATTCTGGAAATTTGACTGTGTTTCTGTTGACTCAGGCTTGTGGTTAAATCATTTCTATCTTATGGATTTAGATAGTCTAAGGATATACATATTTGTGGCAACCAGTGCCAACATGGCTTCATTATTTCCACTTACATAGAAACAGAAGTAAGTATTGATTTTTCCCCACTTATCTAAAATGATAATTGCCTGTGGCTGCTTTTCAGTCCAGATTAGTATCAACCGTTCAGTAGAAATGTGTAGTCAACTTTAGAAAGTTAGACAAACATAAAATAGATAGGAAAACTTGTGCTGACTGATTACTTTTCTGCCATAATCAACAACTTTACAGTGGGATATAATTGGAGAAAATAAGGTATCTCACTAGGGGTTCTTTAAAAAAGACAGGCTGAGATTTTAATTCACTAGTGATGATGGATCAGGCTAGAGAACTTGTCATAGAACCTTTCAAAGCCCCTTCCTAGGATTTAAAATAATGTACCCACCCTTTCAAAATAGTGTTTGGATCATTTCAAGCCATTTAAACTAGTGGAAAGAAGTCTATATTTCATATAGACTTGGAAAATGACTAGAAATAGTACTCCCAAGATGTCGGTAATAAAGCTATTGTAAGTTTTAACAAAATAAAATAAATCTTTTAACTTAAACTTGTAGCTGAAGATCATTAACCCTTGAAAAATATGAGAAAAATAGAGATGTTATGCCCTCATTTTGGCCAAATAAGCAAGCAGTTTTTTTTTTGTATTTTTGGCATCCGTCGCTGAGGCAAACAAGCGCTCTTACTCTCACTGAACAGGCTGTCCCTGTTCTGCAAGGAGGCCAGATTTCACAAGCCATGCAGTCCCACATGCCAGAGACCTGCAGGCAAACACTCAAGTCCTAAATCCCAGGCAGAGAAATCAACAGTTCTTGCTGGCTAATGAGCCTTGGCATCTCTGGGCCCACACGGGGCTCTCGGGCCTATCCTGGTGGAATGAGTCAGGTGCACCTTTGCTGAAACAGTGGGGTGGGGGGTAAAGACTAAAGAGTCAGCTTTTCTAGCCACCAGACAAATCAGAGCTGAGCCCTTCCTCGTTAGCAGCATTTCTTTCACCCAAAAGGAGAACACAGGAAGTGAATATTGACTCTGGTGCACATCAGAATTTAATATGAAGTCATGGGGGTGTTTGGGGAGAAGTGGAAAGTTCACTTCACCCTGTATGCCTTTCTATCCTGTTTTCTTGGTATGCATGGAACAGGGTTTGTTTTGTTCCATTGATTTATTTATTTCTATTTTCAAGTAATAAGAACTGTTGTTGAGTGTATGAATTATTATTCATAAAGTTGGGCATGTAGGGAATGTCACATAATAGTTTTCCTTAATTTGAATAAATCCAAGTCCCCTTTCCATCTAGTTTTGGTAAATTTAATCTTTATCTATTATGTCTCTCCTACACTCTCTCTCTTTCCCTTCCCTCCACCTCCCTCCTTCCCTCTCCCTCTCCTCTCTCTCCCCTCTCTCCTCATACCTCTTGCCTCTACCCTTCTCCCCTCCTGCTTCCTCTCTCTCTCCCTCCATCTTCCTCTCTCTCCCCATACATCTCTCCCACTTTCTTCTCATCTCTCCCCTCCCCATCCCACCCTCCTCTCTCTCTCCCCCTACCGCTCCTCTCTAATGCTTATGGCATACCAGGAGAGTTGAATAAGAGCCTCTTAACTTCCCTCAGCCAAGGTGACCAGTGATAACAGCGGCTGTCCAAACCTGCGTGGTCCCAGGTGGAAGGCTCTGGTGCTCCCTGGCTGAGGAAAGCCAGCAGCATCTTTGCTGAAGCTGACATCCGCATGCCCAGGGCTCTGCTGACCCAGACTCAACTCCCCAAGGCACACTTCTCAGCAGCCTTGTCAGACCAGAGGTCTGTGCCAATCCCACCCTTATGGAGCTTACATTTGGGTGGAAGGTGACAAAAAAACAAATAAATAAAATACATAGTTTATTTCAAAGTGAAATGTGCTGGGGAGAGAGAGAAAGCAGAAAAAGCAGAAAGGGGAGTGCAGGGAAGGGGCTGCAGTTCTCAGGAGAATGAGAGGAAGACTCCTTGAAAAGGAGACATCTGAGTAAAGACTCGGCAGAAGTGTGGGAGAAATCCGTGTGATGTCTTAGGGGAAACCATTTCCAGCCGGGGAATCGGGAATCAGCAATAAAAAGACACAGAGGTGGGAATGTGAGCAACACATTTGAGGAGCATCAGGAAGCCTGTGTAATCATGTGGATAAAAGAGAGGAAAGGAGTTGGAAAGGAGGCCAGAGGGGGAACAAGGGCCAGAGAGGACAGAAAGACCTATGACTTTCACATTCACTCTGTGGCAAATGGAACTTGTTGAGTTTTGAGCAAAGGAATGAATTGTCTAAATGAATAGCCTCGTATGTTTCAACAGAATTGCTGTACCTGCTGAGTCGAGAGTCATCCAAATCGGCAGCAGGAATGACAGCAGAAAAGCCAGCCAGAATGACAATAATCCAGGCAAAAGCTAGGAGTGGCTTAGACTAAGGGTGGCAGCAGTTGAGGAGGTGAGTGGTCAAATTTGAGCTGTAATTTGAAGGTAGAGCAGGCAAGATTTACCATAAGATTGGATATGGGGTATGGCTCCAGGTTTGGTGGGCTGATCAGCTAGAAGAACAGAGTTGTCATTTCCCAAGTATAAAAGACTGTGAAGATGGGGATGGTGGGGATGAGACAATATCAGGAGCTTAACTTGGACATATCAGATCGGAGATGCTTCATAGTATGTATGGAGACTGCAAGAGAAGCACAGTTATGTGAAACTCAAGTTCGGTGGAGATATTTGGCCTGGATTCATAAGGATGGAAGTTGTCCATGTGTTGATGGTATAGGAAACCATGTAAGTGGATGAGATCAGCAGGACAGTGTGTGAAGAGAGGACACAAGAACCAAGATTTGAGACAGTACTTCTATAAGCAAAGGAGATGAAGGAACTGCTTATTAAGTGAAAGGGAAACCAGAGGTGAATGCTATTTGGAAACCAAGCAAAGAACATATTTCCAAGAGGAAGGAATGACTAACCATGTCAAATGCTATTGACAGGACGAGTAAGAAGAGACCTGGGAACTACTGATCATCAGGAATGTTGCCAGTCATTCCTGGCAACAAAATATGAATTAACTAATAACTCAATTATTATTGACTTTTCAGCAAAGTACCAAGTAGAGAATATATTAAGTATAGATGAATAATTTCCAGCCGTTCAGTGAAACCCTTGTTGAATTAGAGTGAAGTGGTGAGCCACTGGATTTTAAATAGTTGATTGTAGGGGCCGAATTGCAAGAAGAGTACCGACTTTCCAGTATGGGCAGTAGTCTACCAACCATGTGCAGCTGATAACAGGTGTCAGTGCTTGGCTGACACAGGTTTCCAGCTTGGTTGGTTTCTCATTGATCATAGGCATACTTGGACTTGGCAAACTAACAGATGTTGCCTTATATGAATCATTTTTAACATTAGTTACTCAAAGGTTGGCAAGCTATGGCCTGTAGGCCAAAACCAGCATGTTACTCATCTTGTAAACAAAGCTTTATTGGAACATAGCCAGGTTAGTGCTCCTCCTTTCCTGTACCGTCTCAGGCTGCTTTCATGCTGTAGTGGCAGAGTTGATCACTTGCAACAGAAATCATCTGGCCTGCAAAGCTGAAAACATTTGCTGTCTGGCCTGTTATAGGAAACGTTTGTAGACTCCTGTTTAGATTTTAATCGACTATTGGAAATATAACAAGGACGTTTCAGTACTGCTACAGGGGCTTTCGTGTTAATTTACTCCAAGGGGCACATCTTAGATTTCACTTCTTTTCAAAGGCCAAAGTCTCCACTCCCTGCACTGTGAAGACAGTAGTTCTCAAAGTGTGGTCCCTGGACCATCAACAATAGCATCACCCAGGAACTTGTTAGAAATGTACATCCTCAGGCTTCCCTTGTGGATCAGCTGGTAAAAAAATGCACGTCCTCAAGTCCCATTCTAGACCCACTGATCAGAAGCTTTGTGTATTTTAGCTGATTCTCGAGGTGATTCTGGAGCATGCTAGGTTTGATAGCCATCCTGCTAAAGAAGACACTGATGGTAAGAAGAGCCGAGAACTGAAAAATGGGCATTTCCACCCACCCCTTCTTGTGATAATTTTCAATGCACAGACTAGTTCTTTGCACATTAGAATCAAGGTTTTAAGAGCAGTCCTTTGAGTGTCACACTCTTTTATATATATATAAAACATTAGGATAACCCTAAAGTGCTAACCCTAATAAGTTAGCACTTATTATTGCAGTCAAATGACTCTTCATGGCAACAGTAGTAATAAGCCAAGTGGCTACTTCACACCAACTTGACAGAGTAGGATAATGAGGTTCACCACCTACAGTGATTAAGGACCCAGAATACCCTCTGCATGCCCCTAGGTTTTGACTATATTCGATTTCTCATCACGACACTCCAGGGTGCATAAATGATTGAATGTAATGAGGCATTTATTTATAAGAGAGAAAAGAAGTGATTTATTTCCAGCACCAACAAGGATATGCTAGAACATGAGAAAAACTTTAAATTGATCATTTCCCCCTAAAGGATTTATGCAGGTGCTGCTGATATTGTTGTTGCTATTTTCCTTTGCTTAATGATCTAATCCTTCCTTGGAGCTTCATCCCTCTGTGTGTCTAGAGGAAGAAATATCTCTGATAATGAACAGCTGTGATTTGTTTAGATGGCACTAGAAACTGGATCTCAGGAATCGGGGAGGGGCAACTAGTGAGTCTTGGCTTTTGTAAGCCAGGAAGAGGCAAACAGTGAATAAACTCAGGCTCCTTTCTAAATATCTGAAATTGGCATCTGTTTTTAAAAATCTTCTAGAAATTCATGTGAGACCTTAGAGAGATCATATGTACAGATCTGTCCAAAACTAAATAGTTCTGGTTTTCATCCCCCAGATATTATTAATGATGACCTCTTCACTTATGAGAACGCCCTGGTTTTTGTATGATAAATTACATAGTCACCATAGTAAGAGACAAGCCAAGTAGAATGCAGAGTGCAGGCTCTGAATTTCCTAACAGACCTCTGTTTGAAACCCTGCTCAGACTTGTAATTTGCTCTCAATGCCTCCATCTATTTAACTGTAAAATGTGGATGATAACTCTATCTTAGAGTTGGTGAGCAAATTGAGTGAGCATGTACACTCTGCCTGGCTGAGTGGCCAGCAACTGGTGGGTGCTCTAGCTCTAGCTGCCACTTCACCTGTGGGGGAAAGAGCCTTCCGTCAGTTGGCTGAGTAGACTTCACTACATATAGTCATTCACTGCAACCCAGAAATTCATAAGCACCTTGTTTGGGCTCCATTTTTTGATAAGCTTTTTAAAATCAGTGGCAGTTGTTGTTTCCTTTTAAGGAACTATAAGGACATTAAGGAAAAACTGTCTTCAGAAAAGGCTTTATTTGCATTTGAAAAATAAGATCATGCTCACAAACTTGAACCAGAGGCTCAAATTTGTTAAATACTGCTTCAAAATGAATGCCAGAAACAGAAATAACAGCATTGTGTTTCATGACGTTGGACCTTGAGGAAGTCCAGTAAATTATAACTCACTCTTGACAGGACAAGATTCAAATTGAGAGTTGAGCACTAGAGTCAAGCAGATGGAGATCAAAATATCACTTTTATTAATGATGAAGTAGTTGGAGATAATGACTTAGTGTGAGGGCCAAATGGGTTTGCCTGTTCATTTCAGCCCATAGGCAGCCAACCAGAGAAGAAAATTGGGTCTGCAGAAGAAACTTTACTAATATCACTGACAGGCACTGGTCCATGGAGAAAAAGGAAAAAGAGATGATAAATTCTCCTCAACGAAAGACTTTTCAACCAGATTGCTGCTGCTGCTGCTGCTGCTGCATTGCTTCAGTCGTGTCCGACTCTGTGCAACCCCATAGACGGCAGCCCACCAGGCTCCCCCATCCATGGGATTTCCAGGCAAGAGTACTGGAGTGGGGTGCCACTGCCTTCTCCTCAACCAGGTTACTCACTTCTATATGTGGAGATGAGTAAGAGAAGGACAGAAAGCTAGATGAGTCACCCAAATGGAGCTCCCTCCTCACGGAAACGTGAAACCAGAAGAGAGAAAGTTCCCCATGACATTGTCACCATTTTCTCACTGAGAATTTAGTAACAGTCAAGCTTTGATCAGATTGGGCACATTATCTTTTGGAAAAGATGCCAGATAATCAAATAAAAATGTATTGCTTTTCCCAACTGCTGGTCAGAAATTGAATTAAATATCAGTACTAAATCCCAAATAATCAGTACCCTTCCATTGTCTCATACATGATAATGGCAGTCAGTTATCTTAATAACTATAATAACTTGGGTGGTAAATAAAGGTCACTCCTGGTCTACAGCAACTTAGCTGCTAATATGTATCCATCACGTCAGAGGCAGAATTAGGTTTCCACTTTAGTCATATAGTTCCCTATTCATCTCAGCCAGAGGAAGTAATAGATTTATGGACATTCTTCCAGCAAGGGGAAGAGTGTAAATCTTGCATCGTTTTACCCAGTGGCCAGGACATGTTGTCATTCTGCTGCTGCTGCTGCTGCTGCTGCTGCTGCTGCTGCTGCTGCTGCTGCTAAGTCGCGTCAGTCATGTCTGACTCTGTGAGACCCCATAGACGGCAGCCCACCAGGCTCCCCTGTCCCTGGGGTTCTCCAGGCAAGAACACTGGAGTGGGTTGCCATGTCCTTCTCCAGTGCACGAAAGTGAAAGTGAAGTCGCTCAGTCGTGTCTGACTCTTCGAAACCCCGTGGACTGCAGCCTGCCAGGCTTCTTCATCCATGGGATTCTCCAGGCAGGAGTACTGGAGTGGGCTACCATTGCCTTCTCCATGTTATCACTAAGTAGGTCCAATTCTGAGAAATAAGTAAGAATCTGGACTTTTCCAAATGTAATCCAGATGGACAGGCAAAGTGTGAGCCCTCACCGAGGTTTCTGAGCATGCTGTCTTCTAGGTCCCTAACCACCCCTGAGGCCAGTAGTAAAAGCCTGTGGAAGAACACCAGGGGCCATTCAAATGGCTGCCATCTCCACTTCAGCAGTTTTCATCAGTAGTATAGAGATATGACACTCAGTCT
This sequence comes from Oreotragus oreotragus, assembly GCA_006410675.1. Taxonomy (NCBI): domain Eukaryota; kingdom Metazoa; phylum Chordata; class Mammalia; order Artiodactyla; family Bovidae; genus Oreotragus; species Oreotragus oreotragus. The sequence goes on along the minus strand of SJYX01022122.1, from coordinate 97,313 downwards.
CTTTACTACAACCTATTTATTTAGTCACTCCTTTTCAGGTGTGCTAGTCCCAAGGTATGGAGAAGAAAATGGCAACCCACTCCAGTACTCTTGCCTGGAAGATCCCATGGATGGAGGGGCCTGGTGGGCTGCAGTCCATGGGGTCGCTGAGAGTCGGACACAACTGAGCAACTTCACTTTCACTTTTCACTTGCATGCACTGGAGAAGGAAATGGCAACCCACTCCAGTGTTCTTGCCTGGAGAGTCCCAGGGACGGGGGAGCTTGGTGGGCTGCCATCTATGGGGTCACACAGGGTCAGACATGACTGAAGCGACGCAGCAGAAGCAGCAGCAGTAGTCCCAAGGTATAGACCCTAGACACTGCACTTTCTAATTTTGTTTTATTTCACAAGTATTTATTTGAGCTGCCTTCCAAGTGTGAGGCACTGTAGAAACTAGAATGTTGTCTCTGTCCCAAAGAGTTTACAATGTAGTGAATGAAACTTTCATTAAAGCAAAGCAGAATTTTTAAAATGCCAAAGGATATGTAGAAAAATAAAAAACTAAACAATGGGACTACAAAGGAATGAATAATTAATATTGCCTCAGGGAGTTAGGAAGGGCCTTAGGAACTGGTAAAATTAGAACTGGACTTGCAAGATTTGAGTTAGAGTTTATAAGGGTCCACAATAAATAACACCTCTCTTCCTCATCCAAGTTCTAAACACTTTGAGAAATAAAAGAAGTAGTTGATGGAACACAGAATATCATTTTTAGTTGAGGGACAAGTTAGCAGACATGACTTTTAGACTATTGACCAAGTTGGTTTATGGACTCACCAGCATTATGCAGAATTCCACAGTAAACCTTCATCCCCCATCCCACTGCACACATCCTCAGGGGCAATATTAGGGGAGTTGGGAGATGTCAGGTTTCCTACAGGCAGGAAGATGCCAAGAGAAAGAAGAGTGAGCAAATCCAATTCTTCAATTTACCAAGTGAGTAAAAGAGCATAGGAAGCCCAAGGATGAGTTTAGGAAAAATTCCTCCTCATGAAATCCAGAGTAGGGTGAGATAATCCTCTCTGAAAATTAGGGTAGCTAAAGAGAAATTTTAAAATAATCCTAGATGGAGGATAGAGAAGATAGTCTGGTTGAGACTAAAATCAGAGTGAACAGAAAGTTCTGGAGAGCTGAGGCTGTGAATAAAGATTGGGTTCAGCATATAGGGAGCCTTGTCTGTCATACAAAATGATTTGGACTTTTATCTATAAGCATTGGGAACCCACTAAAGATTGTTACAGAGAAGACTACTTACAGATGATAACTAGCAGTTATGTGATGATTGTTGCAGAGGCAGAGAAATCAGAAAGCAATCTCAGTAGTCCACAGGAAAACTAGCGAGCACAGAAACTGGGCATTTGGCATAATTCCTGATTTCATGAGGGCTTCCCTCATAGCTCAGCTGGTAAAGAATCCACCTGCAATGCAGGAGACCCCGGTTCAATTCCTGGGTTGGGAAGATCNTTGTTGCAGAGGCAGAGAAATCAGAAAGCAATCTCAGTAGTCCACAGGAAAACTAGCGAGCACAGAAACTGGGCATTTGGCATAATTCCTGATTTCATGAGGGCTTCCCTCATAGCTCAGCTGGTAAAGAATCCACCTGCAATGCAGGAGACCCCGGTTCAATTCCTGGGTTGGGAAGATCTGCTGTAGAAGGGATAGGCTACCCACTCCAGTATTCTTGGGCTTCCCTGGTGGCTCAGCTGGTAAAAAATCCGCCAGCAATGTGGGAGACCTGGGTTCAATTCCTGAGTTGGGAAGATCTCCTGGAGGAGGGAAAGGCTACCCACTCTAGTATTCTGGCCTGGTGAATTCCATGGACTGTAAAAGTCCATGGGGTCGCAAAGAGTAGGACATAACTGAGTGACTTTCACTTCACTTCACTTCCTGATTTCATGAGAATTTAAATCAGATCGGAGTGCCTTGAAACTCAGATCAGTTGACTGAGGAAACTTGTTTATATCATAGAAGATTTAAAAATTTGTATGGAAATAATTACATTGTTGTCTAATCTATGGGCAATCAGGGTATGCTTGAGGAGATTCAGTATCTTGCCTTCCTTCTGTACCCAAATTTTAGTGAGCAACTACTGCATGTAGAACACTATATGATATGCTGTGGATACAAAGATAAGCCTACCTAGAGAGAAAAGAGATGTCCAAACATGGAATTTAATGAGAAATATATAAGGTACTATGAGAATTTTTTCTTTTATAACAAAATAGTTTGTTGACAAATTTATAAAGAATATCCATTGGCATGGGCTTCTTAAAAAAGTAAATACTATAAGAACATACAATGAGAATAGTTAGTTCTGCCTGGTGGGAGGTGAAAGGGGGGCATAACATAGACTTGTCTTTGAACCTGGGAACTGCAGAATGCATGTACGTTCTCCAGAAAGAGTAAGTTAAAAAGAATGTGCCTTAAAGAGAGAACAAAACTTTTCACATTTAGAGCAGGGAGAAATAATTGCAGACTCCTTCAAATGATGCAGAGAGATTTTTAAAAATTATTTTGGAAGGGCAATTAATATGCCATTTTGGCATTACCAGCAATATTTTCCTCTCTCTTACCATTTCCCTCTCCTACCCTGCACTGTGGGCTAGGTCTGTCCATGTTTTTTCAGTTCATAATTCCCCTGGCTGCTCTGCTGCTTATGAATTCTGCCAAGAAGCCAATGGAACTTGTACAAGCTGTGGACTTGGTTCCTGGCACATTTATAGGGGCGTGTGGGCAAAGAATTAAAAAGTAAAATGAGTTAGAACCACTTTGATTACCTTGTATTTGAGAAGGCAAGGAATGCCTTTTGATGTGGCTTTTGAACAGAGCAGAAACTAAGAAGGCTATAGCTTTGTTTGAGTGAGTTTTCTTGTAGACTTAGATCAATTACATTAAAACATTCAGCCTGCAAACAATGGCCTCAAAGAAAATAATGCTGGCGCTCTCCTTTTATGAAAGTAATACTTGCCTTATAGCCTTTGGGACTGGCTGTTCCCTTTCTTTTGAAATGATACACATGGGATGTTGTTTGGATGTCCTAAAAACATACAGACATTAATAGCAGAACATTTCAGTCAGAGCTATCTGGCCATGAGAGGATAACTTTTCCATTGACTAAGTCAAAAGTTAAGTTTGTTTATTAGCATTTAATATCCTTGAAATCAACTTATGGGTTCTGTTCCTTGGCCTTTACATCTCTGTCCAACCCAGAAAATTCAAAAGACTTAAGTTGATTGAATCACTGAGGAGAAGCCCCTTGGTAGAAAGCATTTGGGGAATGACATGAAAGATCACCTACACCAAAGCAGAGACTTCTAGTGTTTTGGATACAAGATAAAGGAATTGGGCTTCCTAAGCATATTATTGGAGAAGGCAATGGCAACCCACTCCAGTACTCTTGCCTGGAAAATCCCATGAGCCGAGGAGCCTGGTAGGCTGCAGTCCATGGGGTCGCAAAGAGTCGGACACGACTGAGCGTCTTCACTTTCAGTTTTCACTTTTCACTTTTCACTTTTATGCGTTGGAGAAGGAAATGGCAACCCACTCCAGTGTTCTTGCCTGGAGAATCCCAGGGATGGGAGAGCCTGGTGGGCTGCCATCTATGGCATCGCACAGAGACGGACATGACTGAAGCAACTTAGCAGCAGCAGCAAGCATATTATTGGTCTGCATGAGAGAATATTCAGACTTCAGAAAAGTGTGTTTCAAATTATTTGAGCGTTCTTTTGGTTTAAATACATAAAGTACATTTATCTTCATGAATCATTTATACATTTAACGTAGAAACCTTTTATAAACCTAATAAATATAAATAAGAATCTTTATAGTTGTGTTTGTTTAACCACATAGTTCTCAGTAAGTGCCAGGCTCTGTTCTATGTGCTTTACAAATAGCTCAATTTATTACTCTAAACAACCCTATGAATTGTATGCCAACTCTGTGTATTAGACATGTGTAGAATTCTAAAATATATTTTTGGTTTATCAATTCATATCAAGATGCATTTCTGCATAATTCCAGCTACCATGTTAGCAGTTTTGTGTAAACACATTGTCAGAGTTTATAGTAGTAAGCGGGTAAAAGAGAAGAGAGTGACCCATGCTGAGCCGGAAAATGGGGGTTAACAGGAGGCCGCAGATAAATGAAGGTAGAGGCAGTTGTGGAACTGAAAATCAGAGGTGGAGATCAGTACAGGACAGGTTCAGCCCAGTTCCAGACAGGCATCCTGTGATCTAAATAAAAGTGTCATCTGAGAGAGTGAGACAGGGCCAGGCTTCCGGAGTGTAGGTCTGGGGTGGTGGTGCTGTTGCATGACAAAGTGCTTCCAGAAAACTTCACCGAAATCAAGGCAGAACCCCAGTCTTGGGGCCCACATTGCCAGGGAGGGAGCAAGCAATGCCCCAGCCTAGCTGGTTTGTAGAAGAGAGTGCCCCTCTCCAGGAGTCAAGGGTATTCAGAGTGGTGTGATCACTGTCTCTGCCTTTGGACTTAGAACTCTTGGAAAGCCATCTAAATCCCACCTGCTGTTGGAGTGAAGTTCCTTGATAGACCTTGTGAGTGAGAGAAGCAGAGGAGTTACCATGACTGGTGATCAGGCTTCCCACATGAGCGTCAGCTATGCTCCAAAATGAAGGCCTACCTGACACCGTGTAGTGGTATGCTTACACTCAAGTTAGACCTGAATGTTGCCTCTTAAAACCCTACCTCAAAAAAAAAAAAAAAAAAAACCTCTTCCATCCCCAATTTTTCTTTCACAAAGGGCCCCCAACTACTGTCTCCTGCCAGGGTTCTCACACTGAGAAATAGCATCTGAGGACTTTCCGTATAGTTAAGGATAGGCGAAGGCGAAGACTAGATCAAATGTCTAAAAGTGAAGCATCTTGTTGCATGTGATTTTCTTCTGACTTCTTAATAATTTGTGCAGTATTTTATATTTCCAAATAATTTTCTAAGCATCCATTTAAGTGCAGAATTATAGTGACCAAAAATTGTAATAATAATGATACATGATATTGGTTGGCTTGAATTGGAATTGGCATTTACCAATTGAGAATATGGTCAGGATTTGTTAAAACAAATGGGTTTATTACCCACTTCCAAGTAAGATCAGGCACATTCCAATTATAGTTCTGTTCTCTTGGATAGATAATGTATTCTATCTCCAAAACATGAAGGCAGTATCTAAAATATCTGCTTCCTTTGAAGACTGAAGAGACATTCTAGTTAAAATGAGGTGCATTTTTTTATATCATCCCTAGATATTTTCTTGGGCTCATGCTGCTCCTTAGTAGCTCAGAGATTTCCAATCATGTTTATTTTTTGGGAAAAAAAAAGCATATTAAAATATTATTTTCTGTGGAGTAATATTTTACAGTTATACCTGAATATTCATGTTCTGGTAAACTTCCTAATTGTAAGAAGGACCTTAAACTTAATAACCAAGAATAGCATTGAGTGTTGTCAAATATAGCTGATTACCAGCTTTATTTAATTTTCATAAGTCCATCCCAGAATTTCCAGACCACAGAAGAGTTGCATTAAGAGTAGAAAGAACCTAATTCTAAACTATTCAATACTTGTAAAAAGCTGTAGCATTATGCAAACTTCAGTCACTATTTCTCAAGTAGGCAGTAAACTGGTGCCTATTAAAATCAGGTAGATACTAATAGCTTGACTGCTTCTTCTCCCATCACTGCAGTAATTGTTGCCACCCCCCACCCCCCGATCTGTATAAAGTTCTGTTTGTAAACAAGACCTTAATGGCTTAGTGAGTTTATCACCCCTTTATAGTCCAAATACAGGAGACAGTGACCAGTATATCTAATGGTTGAGTCAACCACTGAATCAAAGGCAAGACTATTCAAATGAGAAATGGGATAAAGAGGATGTGTTCAGTGCTTTTTAATAATCTACAAATTTTACTAATATAAATTTATAATTGTGCAACATAAACTATATTGACAAACTCTCACTATGTGCATACTTTGAAAGCATATGAATTCTCTTGACAAACTTCTGAATCATTAAGAATCGCATCATCCCAGAACTGGCAAGGCCAGTGAGTTAACTGTGTCCATGTTACTGCTAAACAATTTTATGTGGTAAACAGAAATGTCTACCCATCACTGTCTTGGTCTCAAAGTGACTAAGATCTTCAAGACGTCATCTCTCATGTAAAGTTTCAAGCCTCTTTTCTAAATGACCTATACTATAATGATCACATGATGTGTGGCTTTGGTCATTGACTTAATATCAATCTTCTATGCTCCATCATTATATAAATAATAAACTGTTTTCCAACAAAAAATACAGTATTCCTTGAGCCCATTGGCATTTTAGGTCATATACAGTAAGGCTGACAGTAAACCAAAGGATTAATTTAGTTGGATCAAAATTCTAGTTGTCCAAGTATTTTACTACAGTACACCAAATATTTTTACTTGTGGCTGAACTGATCATAGATTATGGTCTCATGTCAATAGAGAGAGAAAGGGGAAAATTTTTTTTGGAATTTTAAGACGTTCTTCTATCCCTTCCACCTCCCTTCTTCACTGTATCCAACCTGTTCTTTGTTTAATGCCAATTTTGACAATATTTGAATTATTGGTAGCCCAGGCTGAACTGCATAGCAGGTATAACAAAATGAGACAGAAGTCTAAAAGGTTATCTTCTGAAAAGAACCATTAATTGGGGCTCAGTCTATAATTTAAAAGCCCTGGGTCAACCTGGAATCCTCTAGATTTCTAAGTCCATTACTCAAGCTCACATTTTTTTTTTTATAGGCTATAATGCTTCCAGTTCCAAAATTACAAAAACTATTAAGAGTGTGGCAAACATCTTGCCTCTCTTCCTAATTAAGCAACATTGTGTTGCTCTAAAATTAAATTCTAATGGAAATCTCTAAGAAGTTCTTGGTTCTGGTAGAAAATGGAAAATTATTATTATCAAGTAAGGAATTAACCTACTTTCCCCAAAACCCAAAGAGCAAATATTGACCAAAAAAAAGCCTCTGAGGGACCTAGATAAAATGAGAACTTTTTGGTAATAATAAAGGTTGTATTTTTAAAAAACTGTAAATCTAAACTGCTTTTTGTGACTGGTCAGTCAGTAGTTTCAGATGAGCAAGTACATTTGTGAAGCTCTTCAGAGTAATTATATTACTTCCTTTGTGGGCATAAATTGGTAGTGGTCCTTATGAATCCAGTTGGATCTTCAGTGAGTTCTCAAAATGCTTTCTCTATTTCACTAGTAAAAATATACCATTCTTGATATTTTAAAAAGCTTTTTTCTTTACTAATGGTGTCATATGCTACAGATTTATAAAATTTATTTTCTCTAGAGACTTTTAAAATATCCCTTATCCAAAATACCATTTAGAAAAGAAAATGTGAATGGAAGAAATAAAGAAAAACAAGGAAAAGATAAAAGAATGAAGGATAGGAGGAGAAGTAAAACTATAGACAGTGGGAAGTTTGGTTAATCAGTATAACTGGGCAGTAACAATGTGATATAGTTTCCCCAGACTAGTATTTTGTCTGAAAACCTTTTCTAGAACCTGTCTCAGATGCCTCAGTGCGTTTCATTAGTTAAGTTCAGTTGCCGAGTTGTGTCTAACTCTTTGTTACCCCCATGGACTGGAGCACCCCAGGCTTCCCTGTCCATCACCAATTCCTGGAGCTTGCTCAAATTCAAGTCCATCAAGTCAATGATGCCATCCAACCATCTCATCCTCTGTCATCCCCTTCTTTTCCTGCCTTCAATTTTCCCCAGCATCAGGGTCTTTTCTAGTGAGTCAGTTCTTCACATCAGGTGACCAAAGTATTGGAACTTCAGCTTTAGCATCAGTCCTTCCAATGAATATCCAGGACTAATTTCCTTTAGGATGGACTGGTTTGATCTCCTTGCAGTCCAAGGAACTCACCAGAGTCTCCGCCAACACCACACTTAAAAAGCGTCAATTCTTCGGCACTCAGCTTTCTTTATAGTCCAACTCTCACATCTATACATGACTACTGGAAAAACCATCGCTTTGACTAGACAGACCTTTGTTAGCAAAATAATGTCTCTGCTTTTTAATATGCTGTCTAGGTTGGTCATAGCTTTTCTTCCAAGGAGCAAGCATCTTTTAATTTCATGGCTGCAATCACCATCTGCAGTGATTTTTGGAGTCCAAGAAAATAAAATCTGTGCTGTTTTCATTGTTTCCCCATCTATTTGCCATGAAGTGATGGGACTGAATTTCCCTGGTGGCTCAGATGGTAAAGAATCTGCCTGCATTGCAGAAGACCCAGGTTCGATGCCTGGGTCAGGAAGATTCCCTGGAGAAGGGAATGATAACCCATTCCAGTATTCTTGCCTGGAGAATTCCATGGACAAAGGAGCCTAGCAGTCCATGGGGTCACAAAATGCCGGACATGACTGAGCAACTAACACTTTGACTTTCAGTGAGCTTCATAAAAGAACACAAACTGATGCTCATTGCATATATAGTGGTCCTTCGGTATCCTCGGGAGATTGGTTCCAGTCCCACCCCCCAGATACCAAAATTGCAAATGCTCAGGCAGCCTATGCACATCCTACAGTAAACTTTAAATCATCTCTAAATTACTTATAATACTTAATACAAATAAATACTATGAAATTAATTGCCAATGCCCAGCAAATTGAAGTTTTGCTTTTTGGATCTTGCTAGAATTTTTTTTTTTTTTTCGATTTGCAGCTGGTTGAATTCATGGGTATGAAACTCACAGATACAGATGACCAACTGTGTATCAGTGTTCTTAATTTAGAGTGGGGCTTTGTGAGGGTCCATTAGCAAGGTTTTATGAATAGACTTCAGGAATCCATGAACTTTTGAAATTACATAGAAGCATTTTTGTGACTGTCCATATGTGCCTTTGTTTTTCTTGGAAAAAAATCATTAACTTTCATTGGATTCACAAAAGTATTCAAAGATTCTTGTCTCAAAAAAAAATAGGCTAAGAACCATTACTTTGGATCATTACTAATTATTTTATATCATTTTCTTTTCTCAGAAAAAGGCAATACATGAGAGTAGGGTGCGTGTATGTGTGTGTATATGTGTGTGTGTTGACAAAAAAGTTTAATGTTACCATATATTGGCACATTTAATTTACACAAAGCATATTTTTAGGCATGGCCTGATTCTCTACCACCTGTAACTAAGAAAATCACAACTGCTTTTATATTAGGCTTTAAGGGTTTTTAATAGTCTGTGGAACAAATTTGTATCTAAAGGAAATGGGAGAGAATTTGGAGTCATTAGATATATTGAATATATTCAATTTATGAAAAAATAGATAATGTTTTGATATTTTGCTCCATCCAATTTTTAGCCCTGAGATATATATATATATATATGCATATATATATATATATCTGAATTAATATAGTTGTTTTCTTCATTTCAGTTGCTTACAGCTTCATTTCAAATACAGGAAACATGACCAGCTAAATGCTTCTCAATTTCTAGGGTATAACAATTTGATTTATTGACAGATACAGCTGACAGCTTATTGCTCACATCTGCCATGAAAAGTGGTCCTTTGCACCTATGCATGCGTGTGTGCTCAGTCACTTCGTTGTGTTGACTCTTTGTGACCTCATGGACTGCAGCCCGCCAGGGTCCTGTCCATGGGATTCTCCAGGTAAGAATACTGGAGGGGGTTTCCATGCCCTTCTCCAGGGGATCTTCCTGACCTAGGGATTGAACTCAGCTCTCCTGCATTGCAGGTGGATCCTTTACTGTCTAAGTCACCAGGAAAGCCCCCTTTGCACCTATGTTTCCTCTTAAAGAGAGGAGAATTTTCCAGACATCTTGCCTATTGTCTGGTAGACTTTAGATCAGAAACATTCTAGAAGGTCCATTTTATGACTTCTTCCTCCATGAATGGATCATAGTTGGTCTGTAAGTAGGAGTAATGATCCTCTGATAGAATCAGTGCTCAAGAATGAGAATTTAGCCAATTTAGGCTAAACAGAATTTAGCCTCTCTTAGAAGATCCTAGAAGTAGTGTAAATGTTATCGTTTGGTATAAAACAGCAGGTATGGTGTATTGTCCCTTGACATAAAACAATATGGGTGTATGTGCTGAAGAAAAGCAAAGGAGAAAACTAAATGGCATGGTACTTTGGAAATACCTTATAAAATATCTTTAAACATATAAGTTTATGTTTAAACATAAAATGCTTTATAAAATAACTTATAATGTACCTTGGAAAAGAGTTTCTTTTCCAAGGCACTTTAGAATATAAATCTGTATAGGAGTGGGTATTTTGTATGTCAGAAAATTCTCCTCAAAAAGAAGTATGCTGTATTAACATTTCAAGTTAGCCCTTATCTTCAATGTGCCTTTCAACAGGAACTTAATCATAAGCAGCAGCAGTGGGGAAAGTGTCTCCTTCGTAGACACCAAGACAGAGCTCTTAAATGATGCCCTTTTGTTTGAGTCCTTAGGGCTCTGAGTCAAAGGAGAACAGCATGACTTTTTACTTCCCTCTTCTTGGATTTGAGAGAGTTAATTCTCAAAAACTTCCCATCCACAGAAAACTCTAATGAGACTATGAGTCATCTCTCTCACAATGCCTTCCGGGAACAAAAAGAAATCTTGGCTTCTTGCCTTAATCAACAATTGTCATTTTCTTACATTTTTTAAATGTAAATTTAAAATAACATTCTTCTTTGTGTAACTGGCATTTTAGACCATTCTTTGCAGATGAAAATCAAACCATGAAGAACACTGATTTAGAGGAGATAAGGCCCTAANAAAGAAATCTTGGCTTCTTGCCTTAATCAACAATTGTCATTTTCTTACATTTTTTAAATGTAAATTTAAAATAACATTCTTCTTTGTGTAACTGGCATTTTGGACCATTCTTTGCAGATGAAAATCAAACCATGAAGAACACTGATTTAGAGGAGATAAGGCCCTAACGAGACTGATGTGTTTATACTTTAGAAGTAAGACTGGTCACACAAGTCGAATAGAATCTTTTATTAATGGAGCAAGAAATCAAACTCATTTCTCATACGGGAAGCAATTTCTTGATAAAAGATAAAATACCATAGCAGAAGGGGGAAGAGAAAGAACTGAGGTGACTAAGGGGTTTTTTCAGTTCATATTTACAGAAATGGTACAAAAGCTTGATTCTTTCCTTTTTAAGATAACTGCTTTGTGTACCTTACAAAACCATCTCATTGTTATGGAACTGCCCATTTTCCTAACTATACTGAGAAGATAGAGTGAAAAAATACAATGTGACAAAAGAAGTTATTGAACAAAAGAAGTTATTCATTCACCAATGATGATAACTTGAGGTGTCACTTGAAAACCAATTTGCTTCTCATGGACTTCCCTGGTGGCTCAGATGGTAAAGAATCTGCCTGCAATGAGGGAGACCTAGGTTTGATCCCTGGGTCAGGAAGATCTCCCTGAGAAGGGAATGGCTACCCACTCCACTATTCTTGCCTGGAGAATTCCATGGACAGAGAGAGAAGCCTGGCAGGCTACAGTCCATGGGGTTGCAGAGGAGGACATGACTGAGAGACCAACACTTTCACTTTTCTTTCACTTTCTTTTCTCATCATGTCTCTCATGGACATTTGTTTTCAGTACTTCTCTTTATTATGTTAGATTGAACATACATAAATGCTGATGTTAGGGTAATTTTTTACTTGAAAACAGCAGTGTCTATTGACTCAGTGTAAATACCTGAGATTCCTTAATTCAGCTAAATTCAACCAGTGTTTGCCCATCATGTGTGTGGCAACTCACTCTATAGTGAAGGACACAATAATGGCAGATGGCAGATCCCATATCTCCTGGGTAATTTATTATGACCGTTATATATTAAAAATCCATAACCAAGCTGATCACCTGTGGTCTGAAATAGATAGACCCCTAATTTAGCCGGGAGTTGATTCCACAAGTTAAAATATACCCCCATCTGATTTTGGTAGCCTTTAATATAAAAACCACTTAGGCATTTTCTTAGCACTGTGATAACTGAAGGGAGGTGACTTTTTTAAACTTTCCATGTTTCATATAGGAAACTGGCCATTGGATCCACATGAGACTTGCTTAAGATCACATTTAGCTTCCAATCTTTTGGCTACTGGCTTCCTCTACTAACCAACTTCCCACCTTCTCACTCTGTGCCTCCCCTGTGAGGTATGGTCATCAGCACTTTAACTGACCCCAGCACCCTGGGAGTTACAGGGAGAGGGCAAAGTCTAATGGACTGTCTGGTAGGAAAATTCTACTAAAGGGTTTTCTGTAAATTTTCGCTCTGTATGTTATCCCTTCATATGTTGTTTCCTCCCCATGCTCAGTAATTTTAGTTTGTGCTTTTTGTTTCTCTTTTTGTTTCTTTGGTTTGCTGGCTTTGTGTTCTTTTCTCTTTTTTTTCCTTTTCTTTTCCTTTTTTAATGCAGGAATCGGTCAAGGCGTCCCAGTGGTGGCATTAATCGTGGAAGGAGGACCCAATGTGATCTCAATTGTCTTGGAGTACCTTCGAGACACCCCTCCTGTGCCAGTTGTTGTCTGTGATGGGAGTGGACGGGCATCCGACATCCTGGCATTTGGGCATAAATATTCAGAAGAAGGCGGGTAGGTAATTTGCCAGGCCCTGGATTTAAACTATGAGTGTTAAGCTTGTGTTCCAAGCTTGGAAGAGAATGTGTAAGTCGATTGATGGTTTAGCATGGGAAGGAGGCTGGGAAGAGCAGAACATATTCTAAATGTCCTATGAAGTGGGAAATACCATGAAAGCCACACTAGTCCACACTGATGATAAAGAGAACCAGGGGAGTGGGGGGGCCATAGGACATGGGCTCCTTCTCTTTTCCTCCTTCCACTAAGGAATTTTTTTTCCAATGACTTTTATTGGAAGATAGTTGACTTATAATATGTTAGTTTAGGTGTACATCCCTTCTAAATATATATATGTATATATATTTTTCATATATAGGTTCTTACAGAATATTGAGTAGAGTTCCTTGTGCTATTCAGTAGGTCGTCAATTGTCTTCCATTCTATGTATAGTAGCATATATGTGTTAATCCCAGTCTCCCAGTTCATCACTCCCCTCTCCATGTTTTCCCTTTGATAATCGTAAATTTGTTTTCAAGATTTATGTTTTCCCTTTGGTGATCATACGTTTGATTTTGAGATTTTTAAGTTGGTTTCTCTTTTGTAAATAGGTTCATTTGTATCATTTTTATTAGATTCCACATATAAGTGATATTATATGATTTTCTCTGCCTGACTTAGTTTACTTAGTATGATACTCTCTGGGTCTATTCACGTTGCATGTGGCATTATTTCGTTCTTTTTAATGACTGCATAATATTCCATTATATATGTATACCATATCTTCTTTATCCATTCCTCTGTCAATTGATACTTAGGTTGCTACCATCTCTCAGCTATTGGAGATAGTACTGCAATGAATATTAGAATGTGTGTATCCTTTTTGAATTATGGTTCTCTCCAGATATATGCCAAGGACTGGGATTGCTAGATTGTATGGTAGCTCTATTTTTAGTTTTTTAAGGAACCTCCATACTTTCTCCATAGTAGCTGCACCGATTTACATTACTGTCAACAGTGTAGGAGGGTTCCCTTTTCTCCACACCCTCTCCAGCATTTATTGTTTGTAGAGTTTTAATGATGGCCATTCTGACAGGTGTGAGGTGATACCTCATTGCAGTTTCAAAGGTATATTACAAAGCTATAGTCATTAAAACATATGTTACTAGCACAAAAACAGAAATATAGCTCAGTGGAATAAGATGGAAAGTCCAGAGAAAAACCCATGCACCTATGGTCTAATCTGTGACAAAGGAAGCAAGAAGATGCAATGGAGAAAAGACAGTCTTTTCAATAAGTGGTGCTGGGAAAACTGAGAAGCCACTTGAAAAAGAATGAAATTAAAACACTCTCTAACACCATACACAAAAATAAACTCAAAGTGAATTAAAGACATAAATGTAAGGATGGATACTATATACTCTTAAAGGAAAACATAGGCAGAACACTCTCTGACTTAAACTGCAATGATATCTTTTTTGCCCCACCTCCTAGAGTAATTAAAGTAAAAATAAACAAATGAGATCTAATTAAACTTAACAACTTTTGCACACCAAAGGAAACCATAAGCAACATGAAAACATAACCTACAGAATGGGAGAAAATATTTGCAAACTATGTAACTGACAAGGGATTAATCTAAAATATACAAACAGCTTGCGCAGCTCAATGTCAAAAAAAAATCAAAAAATGAGCAGAAGATCTAACTTGACATTTCTCCAAAGAAGACACACAAATGGCTAAAAAGCACAGGAACTGGGTTTTTACATGTGAAGCACAACTAACCTGGACCATATAAGGGAGGTTAGCAACTTGAGAGAAGCTGGGATGTGCAACTTCCAGGCTTGACCTCCAAACACCAGCTTCCCCAAGCTGATATGTGTGTACAAATACTAAATGTTTACAAAAGCATTTGGTGCCCTGTCCCATCACATCCCTCTAGACTGGCTTGGAGAGTGGACTGTCTGTAATGGTAACCACTCTGGTCTTGTGTAAACTGATCTTGACTCCTTCACACACTTTACTTGATCTAGCAGCTCCCTTTCCCATGCTGCTTTCAACAGTCCAAAGCACCAACCCTTTGGAGGACTTCCTTGCATAGCCATCCCCTGCATCTGAGATCCCCTCCTGCAGATGATTAGAAGTAATTCATCTGAAGCTTTGGGTGACTTTAAGGAGGAGAACTCAAAGGAGCGATTGAAGTTTTAAAAAAGAAATTTCCTAACCTAATCAGTTCTCCTAACTCATGGATGCAGTGGGAGAAAGAAACCCCAAAGGAACTGGGCATCTTTTATTCATCTCTTCCATAAATATCCAGTAAGTGTCTACTGGGTGCCATGCACTAAGATATGGAAAAAAAAAAAAAAAAAAAAGCTATTTCTACCCTCAGAGTTCATAGCAAGTCTTATAAACTGACAAGTGTATCATTATAATAATAGTAATGACAGGTAAGTTTTTCTACTCGGGCCACTCCCCTCTGGCACCTCTCCCTCACCCAGCCTGACTTAGAATAGACTCAGCATGGCAACTCAATGCCATTTCTCCTCTCCCTACTCCTCCTCTTGTCTTTGCCACCAGCCGAGCACACCAGGTAAGGCATTAAGCAGTACACTTCCCTTAGTTAGTACAGGCACTAACCCTTAGTACGTGTACCTAGGCATGTGAAAGGAAGAAAATCAGAGGCACAGAGCTCTCAGCTTAACATTGTGAACACTGACAGTGACTTTGCTGCTGCTGCTAAGTCGCTTCAGTCGTGTCCGACTCCGTGTGACCCCATAGACGGCAGCCCACCAGGCTGCCCCGTCCCTGGGATTCTCCAGGCAAGAACACTGGAGTGGGTTGCCATTTCCTTCTCCAATGCATGAAAGTGAAAAGTGAAAATGAAGTCACTCAGTCGTGTCTGACTCTTCCCGACCACATGGACTGCAGCCTACCAGGCTCTTCCGTCCATGGGATTTTCCAGGCGAGAGTGCTAGAGTGGGGTGCCATTGCCTTCTCCAGTGACTTTAGGACCTGTTAAAACTTTTGATATTAAAAGAAAAAAGCAGCAAGTTAGAGTTTGCTTTCTGGCAAATTCGATGAAGTTATCATTATCTTCTTTAATGGTAAGTATCAGTCCATTTGATAGTTAACAAACTAAACAGAATATTCGCCTACATGGTCCTGTGTCTGTTACCAATAAAAGTGGAAGATCCTCAGCAATGCTTTGTCGTTCAGTCGCTCAGTCGTGCCCAACTCTCTGTGACTCCTTGGACTGCAGCAGGCCAGACTTCCCTATCCTTCACCATCTTCCATCCCAGAGCTTGCTCAAACTCATGTCCAATGATGCTTTGCTTTTATGAAAAACTTAGCCATAGTTCTCATTAATTTAGATATAACAATCGTATATATATATATATCTGAATTAATATAGTTGTTTTCTTCATTTCAGTTGCTTACAGCTTCATTTCAAATACAGGAAACATGACCAGCTAAATGCTTCTCAATTTCTAGGGTATAACAATTTGATTTATTGACAGATACAGCTGACAGCTTATTGCTCACATCTGCCATGAAAAGTGGTCCTTTGCACCTATGCATGTGTGTGTGCTCAGTCACTTCGTTGTGTTGACTCTTTGTGACCTCATGGACTGCAGCCCGCCAGGGTCCTGTCCATGGGATTCTCCAGGTAAGAATACTGGAGGGGGTTTCCATGCCCTTCTCCAGGGGATCTTCCTGACCTAGGGATTGAACTCAGCTCTCCTGCATTGCAGGTGGATCCTTTACTGTCTAAGTCACCAGGAAAGCCCCCTTTGCACCTATGTTTCCTCTTAAAGAGAGGAGAATTTTCCAGACATCTTGCCTATTGTCTGGTAGACTTTAGATCAGAAACATTCTAGAAGGTCCATTTTATGACTTCTTCCTCCATGAATGGATCATAGTTGGTCTGTAAGTAGGAGTAATGATCCTCTGATAGAATCAGTGCTCAAGAATGAGAATTTAGCCAATTTAGGCTAAACAGAATTTAGCCTCTCTTAGAAGATCCTAGAAGTAGTGTAAATGTTATCGTTTGGTATAAAACAGCAGGTATGGTGTATTGTCCCTTGACATAAAACAATATGGGTGTATGTGCTGAAGAAAAGCAAAGGAGAAAACTAAATGGCATGGTACTTTGGAAATACCTTATAAAATATCTTTAAACATATAAGTTTATGTTTAAACATAAAATGCTTTATAAAATAACTTATAATGTACCTTGGAAAAGAGTTTCTTTTCCAAGGCACTTTAGAATATAAATCTGTATAGGAGTGGGTATTTTGTATGTCAGAAAATTCTCCTCAAAAAGAAGTATGCTGTATTAACATTTCAAGTTAGCCCTTATCTTCAATGTGCCTTTCAACAGGAACTTAATCATAAGCAGCAGCAGTGGGGAAAGTGTCTCCTTCGTAGACACCAAGACAGAGCTCTTAAATGATGCCCTTTTGTTTGAGTCCTTAGGGCTCTGAGTCAAAGGAGAACAGCATGACTTTTTACTTCCCTCTTCTTGGATTTGAGAGAGTTAATTCTCAAAAACTTCCCATCCACAGAAAACTCTAATGAGACTATGAGTCATCTCTCTCACAATGCCTTCCGGGAACAAAAAGAAATCTTGGCTTCTTGCCTTAATCAACAATTGTCATTTTCTTACATTTTTTAAATGTAAATTTAAAATAACATTCTTCTTTGTGTAACTGGCATTTTGGACCATTCTTTGCAGATGAAAATCAAACCATGAAGAACACTGATTTAGAGGAGATAAGGCCCTAACGAGACTGATGTGTTTATACTTTAGAAGTAAGACTGGTCACACAAGTCGAATAGAATCTTTTATTAATGGAGCAAGAAATCAAACTCATTTCTCATACGGGAAGCAATTTCTTGATAAAAGATAAAATACCATAGCAGAAGGGGGAAGAGAAAGAACTGAGGTGACTAAGGGGTTTTTTCAGTTCATATTTACAGAAATGGTACAAAAGCTTGATTCTTTCCTTTTTAAGATAACTGCTTTGTGTACCTTACAAAACCATCTCATTGTTATGGAACTGCCCATTTTCCTAACTATACTGAGAAGATAGAGTGAAAAAATACAATGTGACAAAAGAAGTTATTGAACAAAAGAAGTTATTCATTCACCAATGATGATAACTTGAGGTGTCACTTGAAAACCAATTTGCTTCTCATGGACTTCCCTGGTGGCTCAGATGGTAAAGAATCTGCCTGCAATGAGGGAGACCTAGGTTTGATCCCTGGGTCAGGAAGATCTCCCTGAGAAGGGAATGGCTACCCACTCCACTATTCTTGCCTGGAGAATTCCATGGACAGAGAGAGAAGCCTGGCAGGCTACAGTCCATGGGGTTGCAGAGGAGGACATGACTGAGAGACCAACACTTTCACTTTTCTTTCACTTTCTTTTCTCATCATGTCTCTCATGGACATTTGTTTTCAGTACTTCTCTTTATTATGTTAGATTGAACATACATAAATGCTGATGTTAGGGTAATTTTTTACTTGAAAACAGCAGTGTCTATTGACTCAGTGTAAATACCTGAGATTCCTTAATTCAGCTAAATTCAACCAGTGTTTGCCCATCATGTGTGTGGCAACTCACTCTATAGTGAAGGACACAATAATGGCAGATGGCAGATCCCATATCTCCTGGGTAATTTATTATGACCGTTATATATTAAAAATCCATAACCAAGCTGATCACCTGTGGTCTGAAATAGATAGACCCCTAATTTAGCCGGGAGTTGATTCCACAAGTTAAAATATACCCCCATCTGATTTTGGTAGCCTTTAATATAAAAACCACTTAGGCATTTTCTTAGCACTGTGATAACTGAAGGGAGGTGACTTTTTTAAACTTTCCATGTTTCATATAGGAAACTGGCCATTGGATCCACATGAGACTTGCTTAAGATCACATTTAGCTTCCAATCTTTTGGCTACTGGCTTCCTCTACTAACCAACTTCCCACCTTCTCACTCTGTGCCTCCCCTGTGAAGTATGGTCATCAGCACTTTAACTGACCCCAGCACCCTGGGAGTTACAGGGAGAGGGCAAAGTCTAATGGACTGTCTGGTAGGAAAATTCTACTAAAGGGTTTTCTGTAAATTTTCGCTCTGTATGTTATCCCTTCATATGTTGTTTCCTCCCCATGCTCAGTAATTTTAGTTTGTGCTTTTTGTTTCTCTTTTTGTTTCTTTGGTTTGCTGGCTTTGTGTTCTTTTCTCTTTTTTTTCCTTTTCTTTTCCTTTTTTAATGCAGGAATCGGTCAAGGCGTCCCAGTGGTGGCATTAATCGTGGAAGGAGGACCCAATGTGATCTCAATTGTCTTGGAGTACCTTCGAGACACCCCTCCTGTGCCAGTTGTTGTCTGTGATGGGAGTGGACGGGCATCCGACATCCTGGCATTTGGGCATAAATATTCAGAAGAAGGCGGGTAGGTAATTTGCCAGGCCCTGGATTTAAACTATGAGTGTTAAGCTTGTGTTCCAAGCTTGGAAGAGAATGTGTAAGTCGATTGATGGTTTAGCATGGGAAGGAGGTTGGGAAGAGCAGAACATATTCTAAATGTCCTATGAAGTGGGAAATACCATGAAAGCCACACTAGTCCACACTGATGATAAAGAGAACCAGGGGAGTGGGGGGGCCATAGGACATGGGCTCCTTCTCTTTTCCTCCTTCCACTAAGGAATTTTTTTTCCAATGACTTTTATTGGAAGATAGTTGACTTATAATATGTTAGTTTAGGTGTACATCCCTTCTAAATATATATATGTATATATATTTTTCATATATAGGTTCTTACAGAATATTGAGTAGAGTTCCTTGTGCTATTCAGTAGGTCGTCAATTGTCTTCCATTCTATGTATAGTAGCATATATGTGTTAATCCCAGTCTCCCAGTTCATCACTCCCCTCTCCATGTTTTCCCTTTGATAATCGTAAATTTGTTTTCAAGATTTATGTTTTCCCTTTGGTGATCATACGTTTGATTTTGAGATTTTTAAGTTGGTTTCTCTTTTGTAAATAGGTTCATTTGTATCATTTTTATTAGATTCCACATATAAGTGATATTATATGATTTTCTCTGCCTGACTTAGTTTACTTAGTATGATACTCTCTGGGTCTATTCACGTTGCATGTGGCATTATTTCGTTCTTTTTAATGACTGCATAATATTCCATTATATATGTATACCATATCTTCTTTATCCATTCCTCTGTCAATTGATACTTAGGTTGCTACCATCTCTCAGCTATTGGAGATAGTACTGCAATGAATATTAGAATGTGTGTATCCTTTTTGAATTATGGTTCTCTCCAGATATATGCCAAGGACTGGGATTGCTAGATTGTATGGTAGCTCTATTTTTAGTTTTTTAAGGAACCTCCATACTTTCTCCATAGTAGCTGCACCGATTTACATTACTGTCAACAGTGTAGGAGGGTTCCCTTTTCTCCACACCCTCTCCAGCATTTATTGTTTGTAGAGTTTTAATGATGGCCATTCTGACAGGTGTGAGGTGATACCTCATTGCAGTTTCAAAGGTATATTACAAAGCTATAGTCATTAAAACATATGTTACTAGCACAAAAACAGAAATATAGCTCAGTGGAATAAGATGGAAAGTCCAGAGAAAAACCCATGCACCTATGGTCTAATCTGTGACAAAGGAAGCAAGAAGATGCAATGGAGAAAAGACAGTCTTTTCAATAAGTGGTGCTGGGAAAACTGAGAAGCCACTTGAAAAAGAATGAAATTAAAACACTCTCTAACACCATACACAAAAATAAACTCAAAGTGAATTAAAGACATAAATGTAAGGATGGATACTATATACTCTTAAAGGAAAACATAGGCAGAACACTCTCTGACTTAAACTGCAATGATATCTTTTTTGCCCCACCTCCTAGAGTAATTAAAGTAAAAATAAACAAATGAGATCTAATTAAACTTAACAACTTTTGCACACCAAAGGAAACCATAAGCAACATGAAAACATAACCTACAGAATGGGAGAAAATATTTGCAAACTATGTAACTGACAAGGGATTAATCTAAAATATACAAACAGCTTGTGCAGCTCAATGTCAAAAAAAAATCAAAAAATGAGCAGAAGATCTAACTTGACATTTCTCCAAAGAAGACACACAAATGGCTAAAAAGCACAGGAACTGGGTTTTTACATGTGAAGCACAACTAACCTGGACCATATAAGGGAGGTTAGCAACTTGAGAGAAGCTGGGATGTGCAACTTCCAGGCTTGACCTCCAAACACCAGCTTCCCCAAGCTGATATGTGTGTACAAATACTAAATGTTTACAAAAGCATTTGGTGCCCTGTCCCATGACATCCCTCTAGACTGGCTTGGAGAGTGGACTGTCTGTAATGGTAACCACTCTGGTCTTGTGTAAACTGATCTTGACTCCTTCACACACTTTACTTGATCTAGCAGCTCCCTTTCCCATGCTGCTTTCAACAGTCCAAAGCACCAACCCTTTGGAGGACTTCCTTGCATAGCCATCCCCTGCATCTGAGATCCCCTCCTGCAGATGATTAGAAGTAATTCATCTGAAGCTTTGGGTGACTTTAAGGAGGAGAACTCAAAGGAGCGATTGAAGTTTTAAAAAAGAAATTTCCTAACCTAATCAGTTCTCCTAACTCATGGATGCAGTGGGAGAAAGAAACCCCAAAGGAACTGGGCATCTTTTATTCATCTCTTCCATAAATATCCAGTAAGTGTCTACTGGGTGCCATGCACTAAGATATGGAGGAAAAAAAAAAAGCTATTTCTACCCTCAGAGTTCATAGCAAGTCTTATAAACTGACAAGTGTATCATTATAATAATAGTAATGACAGGTAAGTTTTTCTACTCGGGCCACTCCCCTCTGGCACCTCTCCCTCACCCAGCCTGACTTAGAATAGACTCAGCATGGCAACTCAATGCCATTTCTCCTCTCCCTACTCCTCCTCTTGTCTTTGCCACCAGCCGAGCACACCAGGTAAGGCATTAAGCAGTACACTTCCCTTAGTTAGTACAGGCACTAACCCTTAGTACGTGTACCTAGGCATGTGAAAGGAAGAAAATCAGAGGCACAGAGCTCTCAGCTTAACATTGTGAACACTGACAGTGACTTTGCTGCTGCTGCTAAGTCGCTTCAGTCGTGTCTGACTCCGTGTGACCCCATAGACGGCAGCCCACCAGGCTGCCCTGTCCCTGGGATTCTCCAGGCAAGAACACTGGAGTGGGTTGCCATTTCCTTCTCCAATGCATGAAAGTGAAAAGTGAAAATGAAGTCACTCAGTCGTGTCTGACTCTTCCCGACCACATGGACTGCAGCCTACCAGGCTCTTCCGTCCATGGGATTTTCCAGGCGAGAGTGCTAGAGTGGGGTGCCATTGCCTTCTCCAGTGACTTTAGGACCTGTTAAAACTTTTGATATTAAAAGAAAAAAGCACCAAGTTAGAGTTTGCTTTCTGGCAAATTCGATGAAGTTATCATTATCTTCTTTAATGGTAAGTATCAGTCCATTTGATAGTTAACAAACTAAACAGAATATTCGCCTACATGGTCCTGTGTCTGTTTCCAATAAAAGTGGAAGATCCTCAGCAATGCTTTGTCGTTCAGTCGCTCAGTCGTGCCCAACTCTCTGTGACTCCTTGGACTGCAGCAGGCCAGACTTCCCTATCCTTCACCATCTTCCATCCCAGAGCTTGCTCAAACTCATGTCCAATGATGCTTTGCTTTTATGAAAAACTTAGCCATAGTTCTCATTAATTTAGATATAACAATCGATTATTAAAGAATGTATACAGCCTTTCGCTTTGGCACTTTTTTTGTCTTAGTGCTGGCATTGTTTTGCTGTATTCCTACAAAGTAGCTATACGTTTGCACTCAGAATGCATGTTTCCTTTTGAGAAACCTCAGCACTTCAGATTTCCAGGTTTATATAAAATGAAAATATGGACCCTGTCCTTGTTTTTTTGTCATTGTCTTGGGTTGAGTACCTTGAAAAATGTTGAAATCTCGGATAAGCTGCTTTTCTTGATTTATTACACATTTGGAGCTGGGCATGACTCTGTATATTATTTAACCTAGGGGACAGATACACAAAGAAATTAAGTGCTTTCTCAAGGCCATACAGCCCATGATCCCATGCCAGTTCAGTATATTATAAAAATGTACTGAAATGTGTTTTGTGGTATATGCTCTATTGTTTTGTCATATAGTACTTTATTATCTTTTAAATATATAAGTATACTTAAGCTGCCTTCAGCTTTCTCTTTTTGTTATAATTTATTTTTTTATTTTTCTGTGTACTACAAAAAGATAAAATCAATGCATTTCTGGTTACAAACTGAAATCCAAGCAGATCAGCTCTACATCATAGGGATTTTTTTCCTTTCCCCCACCCAGATCATCATACCCCAACTCTAAAATTAAGAGTCAGAAATACCATGCCCCATAATGAGTGTAACTAGTATGGAGATAAAGAGTTAAGATATTTTAATATCTTTAGAATTATTAAAATTAAAACTTTAATAATTTTCAGAAAAATTTAAAAATGATTATTAAGAACATAGAAGACTAAAAGGGAACATTATATTTGCTAATCTAAATATGAGTGCATGAAAGTCACTCAGTCATGTCTGACTCTTTGCGACCCCATGAACTATACAGTCCATGAAATTCCCCAGGCCAGAACACTGGAGTGGGTATCCTTTCCCTTCTCCAGGAGATCTTCCCAACCCAGGAATCAAACTTAGGTCTCCTACATTGTGGGTGGATTCTTTACCATCTAAACCACATGGAAAGCCCTAAATCTAAATATATATATATTAATATTATGATAAAAGTATGCTCTGCTTCAGGAAAGCAGTTATAAATTTAACATGATAAAATGCATTCAGAATGTTTCTGTGTGCCCTCTGAATAACTGCCAAAATTAATCCTGTTTATTTAACTTGATAAGAAATTGTCCAACCACACATGTGCAGCCAATTTTAAAAATCATTAGTGTGCCTATTATATGCTTTAAAAAAATGGCCCAGCTGGACTTTATTCATCAAGAAGCATTTTTCTTTGATTTTCAACAAAGTCCAACAGAGTTGAGACATATTTCACTACAAGTAAATATAAATGCATAACTATGTTCATATAAACAGACTATGCTGCAGCCCCTGGGGTCGCGAAGAGTCAGACACGACTGAGCGGCTTCACTTTCACTTTTCACTTTCATGCATTGGAAAAGGAAATGGCAACCCACTCCAGTGTTCTTACCTAGAGAATCCCAGGGATGGTGGAGCCTGGTGGGCTGCCATCAGTGGGGTTGCACAGAGTCGCTCACGACTGAAGTGACTTAGCAGCAGCATGCAAATAAAAGTGTGTGATTGTACATATAATATTGAATATAGGGAACATATATACTTGGTTTATGAAACCTGAATTGAGGTTTGAAATAATTTATTTTTATTTTTCAGTTATTTTAGAAATATAAATATTATTTTTAAAATTTTAACTTCATTTACAAGTTGTTAAATAATATAGGCCCAAAGACTATAAAATTTTGTATTCAGCTCTAAAGCTTTTCAATTTCATAATCCTAAAGATGTGGAAAATTTTTTACATGCTTTGTATCTTAACTTTTGTGAACTTGATATTTTGACTTTAAATTCTCTGCTAATAACCACCTTTCAAGAACATGAATCTGAAAGGGAATGACTCTGGAAGCAAACTATGATTGGAAAAACTGATTAACTTTTGTAGATGAGATTATGTGAGGTAGAAAAAGGCAGACTATCTCTCTCAGTGTTGTGGGTTTGGATAAACTAGGATTTAACTTTTGTGAACTTGATATTTTGACTTTAAATTCTCTGCTAATAACCACCTTTCAAGAACATGAATCTGAAAGGGAAGGACTCTGGAAGCAAACTATGATTGGAAAAACTGATTAACTTTTGTAGATGAGATTATGTGAGGTAGAAAAAGGCAGACTATCTCTCTCAGTGTTGTGGGTTTGGATAAACTAGGAGACAATTACAATTAAATTCTTATTTTTATCTTTTCTCCCCATCTCTGTTCTGAGGCATATACTACCAGAAAGAAATGGTCAGACTTTGTTTTTCTCCTTATTGATGTACTGGATTTTCTATTTCTCATCTGTCTTAGTTTTAGAATGAGTCACAAGTCACTTTCCCTGACTAATTTCATTGCTTTAGAAATATTATCAAATGTTATTTCTGCATCATGAATGACTCAGCACTGCAGGCATAAATAGATGAATGCTATCCAAGTAGCATTAGATTCAATTACCTCAGTTTTTAAATATTAGGATTCCCCTTTTTGCTGTGTTGGTGCCTGAGATGACCAGCCTTACTCCTAGTCAGGAATACCTTTCCAATTGTAGGCGCCTGAAGAGCAAGTCAAAGATTACTTTGCTTGATAACTGTCAACTCAAGTCTCAGATTTCAGAGAAATATGATCTAACCCTTCATTTATCAGTTAGTGAGCAAGTATTCACTGATGAAAAATGTCAACCTGAAAAAGACATCTGAATGAATGTGTGTCTTGAGATGATGCCCCTTATTCATCCAAATTGTATTATTGATGTTTGTGTTTATTTTGTCAAGTTTATGCCCAAAATTAACACCTGGATTTACCATTTTTAGATACCTGAGGCAAGAAACAGAACTCAAAGAAGCAGAAAACCTTAGAGTTTTAAGTAGTCATAACTTTTGGAAGGTTATCAATGGGGCAAACACAAATAGACTTCACATCTTTATGTGCCAGTGGAATTTGCCTCAGGTATTGTGAAGAATAAATGAGCAATGGCTTGCTTTCAAATATAGGAGGTAAATAATGTATTCAAGATAAAAGTCTGATTTGTCTATTTAAAGGGAACTTCCTTGGTGGCTCAGCAGTAAAGAATCTAGCTGCCAAAACAGGAAAAATGAATTTGATCCCTGGGTCAGGAAGATCCCCTGGAGAAGGAAATGGCCACCCACTCCAGTATTTTTGCCTGGTAAATCCCATGTACAGAGGACGCTGGCGGGCTACAATCCATGGGATCACAAAGAGTCAGACATGACTCAGTGACACAACAACAACACAATGGGGTCCCTACATCTTTGGATTAGATGAAGTAAAGGCATAAATGAAACACAAAGTGGAAATGAAGGAAAAGTTTGTTGCATGGCTTCGAATTATATAACTGTATCCTAACAGAGATGTGACAAGTTTGCTTCTCTCCAAAGAACATCAGAATGACCCAAGACAGGAGAAAGTCCATCAAGAAAATTTCATTTTAGAACCCCAGGTGTAGACTGTATTCCCTAAGGCATGTCTTTCTGGATGGTGGCCACTGGTTCCTTCTTCTGCTCAAAAGAGTTCTAGCTAAAGCTGAAGGATGCCACAGGCCTGTCATTTGTCTCTGTAAGATCTGTCCAAAGAAAGTAATTGATCTTGATGGATGGTACTCCAGCATGATTTAGACATAATTGGAATGTCAAGTGAGAAAGAAGGAAACAAATAGCAAGCATGCCAACTTCGTGTCCATTTTATTTGTTGTTAATTTCATCTTGCCTTGTCTCTTTTCTAGAATTTTCTATAAAAAGCGTGTCAAAACTAGATTCTGTCTTGTGACCTCAGAAGGGAAGTAAGAAACATTGGAAACATCTTGTACAGACACAGAATAGTAGGGGCTTTATTATTATTATTTTTTAAAGCACTGCCTTTGTAAACTGCTTTCCAAGTTAACATTTCACTGTAAGAGGATAGGCAGGATGTGGCATATTGGAGATTAATTGGAAATCTGCAACACAGGCATGAGTACCAATAACTAGTATACATGTATACATAGTATACATGATAAATGTATAAAGCGTTACCAGAGCACACAGCTCTTGAGTGTGGCATTCCTCACGAGAATCTATTCAGTCAGTGGAAACATTTATGTTAATTATCCACAAAATGGCAATATAATAACTCTACTGCTTCTTTTCCCCTTTCCCATCAAATAATCTAAACTGAGAGTCAGTATGAATGATCATGTGACCCTCTTTTATGCAGCTCAACACAGAAAAAAGAACCAGTCTGAACAGGTTGAAGGAAAGCTGGTAAAGGGGACAAATTATATGAGACAGTATAGTGTTCAGTATGTGTGTGTATATATTTTATTAAACTGAATTTATATATACTCAAATTCAATGTAATGGAATTGATATGTTAATTTAATACTATAAAATTGATTGAATATAAATAAGTATATATATTAACATATAAATAAGATATATATGTGTGTATGTGTGTTTAAATTTTAAGTGAAAACCTAAAAGTAGGACTGATAACATCACTTTGCAAATCAGTCAATCACTAGGTATTTTTCAAATGCTTGTTTTAGGCCTTTCCTTGAGATGTACAATTGAGGTAGTACAATAAAAAATAATTTTCAATTAGATGTTACTGAGTTCCAAAAAGCAGAAAGAGGCATAGGTTGGAGTAGACAGAGAAAGTTTTATGAAGAGAGTATTACTTCAGTTTTTCTATTTGTGGAATATATAAAGATATAGTTAATGGATACTTATGTCATTGTATCTAAGTTCCACAAGGCTAGAATAGCTTTGTTTGTTTAGGCAAGTGCAAAATAAAATAAATATTTTTTCTTAGAGTTTGCTATTTGATCCCTCCATGTCTACATGGGGATAATGAAACATTAACTTAAAAAAAAATCTAGAGAATTTATTGAGGAAAGTACCAGTAAAAACTTTTATTGGTCTAAATTGACCAATACATTCTCTATATTGATTAAATTTACTTTAGAATTACTCAACTCCAAGCTGGGGAAATGTGCCTTGAAATAAAGAGCAAACATGA
The DNA here is from genome assembly GCA_006410675.1 of Oreotragus oreotragus. Taxonomy (NCBI): domain Eukaryota; kingdom Metazoa; phylum Chordata; class Mammalia; order Artiodactyla; family Bovidae; genus Oreotragus; species Oreotragus oreotragus. Next base: position 69,764 of record SJYX01022122.1, on the reverse strand, counting down.
GAAAAACACAGAGCTAGGTAATCCATCAACATAAAGAAATCTTTTTTAGGGAACCACTGCCCACAACTCTCAGATAGCACATCAGTGCAAGTGAAGACTTCAGAGGTATCAGTTGTGTTCCTCTGAGATTTGCTTAGCTGACGCTCAGCCATTTGTTACATAGAAAACACTCCGAATAAGCATGCGGTCATCACATTTAGGCATGGCTGAGAATCACTTGGAAAGCAATGAAAGACAGAGTCCCCTAAGTATCCTGATTCAGTGTAGCTGGGCTGGAATGCAGGAAACTGTATTTGAAACCAAAACATCAGGTGGTTCCAATGAGAGGGTCCATGGACAACACTTTCAGAAACTTTTTAAAAACTTATTTTATTGAAGTACAGGTGATTTACAATGTTGTATTAATTTCTGCTGTACAGCTAAGTGATTCAGTTATAATAGGATTGACATGACATTTCTTTACCCACTTAATTTCCAGGAAACTTTTCTTTCTGAAGTTCAGTGCATAGTTTCTGTCTCATGAGAGCTTTAAAACTAACAAATACATTTAAAAATTATCTGAGTGAGGTATAGATAATAAACTGTCCTGGTATTTAATCCCTCTGCCTTAGAGGAAAGGAATTCTGAATCAATCTGGCAGACATTAGAACCTGCAGCTGCTAAAAATACAATGTATTAACATCTCACCCAGTTGTGTCATTAATAATAGATAATGTTTGGGATGTTCTTAATGGATTTTCGTCAGATTCCCTGTGTGATTTTCAGATGTTGATTATGAACCACAGGATTTATGAAAACTATTTACAGCAGTAACTGCCTTCTTATAAAAGCTTCTTCATCCAGAGGAACACTAAAGATGCGTTGAAGTAGGACTCCAAGGTTAACACAAGTTTATACTTCTGTCGTCCAGAAAAGTCTCCATTCAGCTTCAATAAAGCCTTTCCTTTACTATCCTAATTGTTGGACAACCATCCTTGAGTTGATATACATGTTCATTGTGTTTTTGGATGTATTCAATGTAAATGAAGTGTCCATCCATGAGCAGTGACCCCTAAAGGTCTTAAGTAAAAAATAAAAAATCAGCTTCTCTAAAACCATGGAAACCATAGTTCAGTATCTTGGAGACCAGCTAATGTTTGGAGCTCTTTGACCCTATGATCTTTGTTTTCCCCCTTTGATAATATATTTGAGATTTTATAATCTCTGGTGGAGGAATGACAGGTTTTTGTTTTGAGTGTCAACAATAATCAACTGATAGAGACGTCATCGAATGACGTGTTGAAAATGATTCTGAGGCCACATCTGGACTCAGAAGAAAGATTACTGTGATAGGTTAGCAATGGTGCAAAGAAGGAAAACTATAGTCAAAATATCACAGATGTCTACTCTTGTTCCAGAATAAAAACAAAATCTTGTAAGTAGCCTGCATATATTACTACCAGGCAGTCGGCAAGCAGCACACTGAATTATGAAACCAAGGGAAAAATAAGAAACTTATCTGCCTAAAAGATGCTTAGTAAATAAGTCAATTTTTTATCAACACTGTGAAGCACATCAGTGTTTAAATTACCCAATGACATGAGCCTTTTCACACAAGCATAATAAACAGGATATGAACAACAGGAAGCTCTTTATTGTAGGGCGATGTTTAGAGCTGAACTGAGGGACAAAGTGCAATTGCCAATGGATAATTTGCTAGAAAAAAGAATAACTTTTTTTTTTTAAGCTAGGAACTAATTCATCACAGAATACATACAAAAATAGATAAAATTACATTTGTCCCAACCTCTCACAGCGTAGGATGTGGGGTTAGAAGGAATATCTTGACAAATTACTTTAGAAGAGAATTGGTATTTCCTGTTCCTTTTTCTCCAGGCTTCCCTGGAGGCTCAGATGGTAAAGAATCTGCCTGCAATGTGGGAGCCCCGGGTTTGATCCCTGGATTGGGGAGACCCCCTGGAGAAGGGCATGGCAACCCACTCCAATATTCTTGCCTGGGGAATCCCCATGGATAGAGAAGCCTGGTGGGCTACAGTCCATAGAGTCGCAAAGAGTCAGAAATGACTGAGCTACTCAACTTCTTTTCCTCCACATCCCTGACCCTCCCCACAAGTGCATACTTGAGGGATTAAGTAGCTATTTTTGTAAAGATCTACATACAAGAGCCTGATCTAGATACTTTATTTCATAAACATTTTGAGTTAGCTATGGTGATTATCTCAATTTTATGAATGAGGAAATTGAGGAGAGGTGAGGAAAGTTCAGCATCAAACAGCTTGAGTGGTCTGTCCAGGCAGATGTCCAGGCTGGAATGTCGGCTCTTAGGAGCTGGTCTTGTCTCCTAGGAAAATGAGATCCAGGAACTGCAGGAGGTTTACTTGCCTCAGATCTGAGTTACTCCAGACAACAGAGGGGTCTGCACCCAGCTTCCATATTCTCCTTCTTGCTTTGCATGCTGGTTAACTTCTCCTTTGAATTAAACATTGAACCAGCATTTAAAGCAGGTCAGTTGAAGAGGTGCCAACATTTTTGCCTGCCCAAGGAGCCTATACATCTCCAGCCAGCTCTGATTCTGTCTTTTATACCGGGCCTAAAACAATAAAAGTTTGACTGTTCCTCTTGCTTGGCTATGTGCAGTATTCACTGATGGGATTTCACTTGGAATGAAATCAGAGTATGTTTTTTCCTTACAATTTGGCAAAAGAGAAGCTACCTGACCATGTGGCAGTCCCTGTATCCTTTGGCAACAATTCAGTTTCAACTCTTGGGCACATTCATAACCAAAGGCAAGGGAAGAAGAGACATTGTGGAGATGCAGCCAACACTGTTCAGGATTTTCCACCCTAATGTCCTGATAGGTTCATGCTTCAGGCTGAGGATTTGGCACCTCTGTCTGCCTCAAGAGCAGCGCTGTCCAATAGAACTTTCTGTGATGATGGAAATGTCCTATATCTCTGCTGTCCAATCAGATAGGCACTGAGCCATTGAATTGTGGCTGGAGTGACTAAGGAATTGAATTTTAAATTTTATTTAATTGTAATAAATTTAAGTTTGAATTGCCACATGTGGCTAATAGCTAGCACAGCTCTGACATTTCTATAATTGGATTCTACCGCACTGAGAACCCTTGAATGTCTGACAGATTTCCGCTGTTATTAGAAATTGTTCCCTTCATTTTTAAATTACATTCTTATATCCAACCAACATCATGTACTCAGGCATCCAATATTTTTTGACACCTGCCATGTTCCAGGCACTATTCTAGATGTGGGCAAAAACATACTTGTGAGCCAAATAAACATTTCTGCTGTTGTGGAGCTTACATTTTAAATTTTAGTGAGGTTAGATAGATAATAAGTAATAAACATAATAAACATGTATAACATTTTTAAAGATGATATACAAGGGGAAAAGGAGAGGGGTGAGGGAAATAAAGATAAGAGGGGCAGAGGAAAAGCCTCGGTCTTCAGCATCTCCATGAACATAGAAGGAGTCCATAAGTACTCCTTTCTATTAACATGTAATCCATGCATCCAAGGAGTTACAGTCGAGTTAAGATTTTTGAAATTAATTTGTCTTTATGAAGTGCCAAATACAAGATGTATAGCACAAACTTTGTCTTATAAAATGTATTAATTGCTTCTCTTACCACCACCCTTAACCCCAACTCACCACCTACTTCTCCCTCCTCCTTTTGTATACATATCTATGCCTTCTGTTTAATATATCTGGCTCAGAATTGTAGAGTGGGTTTAAAAAAGTAGAGAGATAGACAGACAGATAGACAGGTAGGTAGGTAGGTAGGTAGAAAGAAAGAAATGTAAGACACATCACTCTATGGGAAGTGGTAGGTGGAATTTGCCAGAGAGCAGACTATGCTATCAAGGTATGTGCATTGCCCAGTAATAGGCAGCTTCTTGAAGATCTGTCTAATTACCTGACATTGCTAGATGGAAACCCTCAGGAAAAGCACAGATAAACAACTTTTTTAGGTTAGAAGTGCAAACAGGGTCAGAGGTACTATTTCTAATAGGTCTTAGCTGATAGAAGCCGTTTGTATCTGAAGCTGATCCTCAGTAAAAGCTTGGGCAAAGTAATTTCTGTCTGTTGGTCACTTTTCTGCATTCTATTCATATCTTCTCCAACTTCCTAGTCAGATAGTTCTCCCTGAAAACCATCAATATCAGTCAGTTACAGCTAAGTGAATTTAATATTACATATCACTTATCCCAAGAGGTGTTCTCAGGGCTTCTAATTATTGAGTAAAACATTTGCCTTTTAATTAACTAGAAGGAACTTTGGGCATCTGCTAAGTTAAGAAAGTAACTGAGAGAGTGGTAGTGGGTCCTTGAAATCACATTCCTCAGTCTCCTCATGCGTAAGATATCTAAAATCCTGTCTCAGTGATACAACAGAAGAAATCTCTTCTTGTGTCTAGTCATTTAAACAAATCACTGAGTTGAGACTGTATATTTAGATTAGTATAATTTATTATCAAAGATCATTCCTTCTGGTTCTTTTGTCCTTTAAACCCAGCTCTGATGCTTTCAGCTTATAATCTTTAATGAGTCAGTTTAACTCTGCAGACTTCAGATTCTTCATCTTTAAAGTGGTTGTTGTGAAGTTGTATCATTCTTTTGTCCTGAACTTCAAATTCCTCAGCAGGATTTTCAGATTAGCACTTTTCCTAGAACACACAGACTCCAGAAATATGAAAATATAAGATTCAGGAGGATATCTAGGTCAAGTAAGAGTTATGATCCTAAAACATATTTGACTTCAAGATGATGTAAAATTATCAAGAGTAGTGGCTTTAGGGTATCTTAGTATCACTTGTTTGTTTTTACTTGACACTGATGAACATAATGAAAGCTCCCTCGTAGCTCAGTTGGTAAAGAATCTGCCTATGATGCAGGAGAATTGATGCTTTTGAACTGTGGTGTTGGAGAAGACTCTTGAGAGTCCCTTGGACTGCAAGGAGATCCAACCAGTCCATTCTGAAGGAGATCAACCCTGAGATTTCTTTCGAAGGAATGATGCTAAAGCTGAAACTCCAGTACTTTGGCCACCTCATGCGAAGAGTTGACTCATTGGAAAAGACTCTGATGCTGGGAAGGACTGGGGGCAGGAGGAGAAGGGGACGACCAAGGATGAGATGGCTGGATGGCATCACGGACTCGATGGACGTGAGTCTGAGTGAACTCCGGGAGATGGTGATGGACAGGGAGGCCTGGCGTGCTACGATTCATGGGGTCGCAAAGAGTCGGACACGACTGAGTGACTGAACTGAACTGAACTGAACTGATGATGCAGGAGACCCCGGTTTGATTCCTGGGTTGGAAAGATCCGCTGGAGAAGAGATAGGTTACCCACTCCAGTATTCTTGGGCTTCCCTTGTGGCTTAGCTGGTAAAGAATCTACCTGCAATGTGGGAGACCTGGGTTCAGTCCTTGAGTTAGGAAGATCCCCTAGAGAAAGGAAGGGCTACCCACTCCAGTATTCTGGCCTAGAGAATTTAATATGAGCTAATGAATTCTCTTCATTGATACCCTTCCAAGTGGTCTTGAATTATAGCCTTTTTCATCCCATTCACAGACCTGCTCCATCCAACTTTTATATTAGAAATACTGCAATTTTTCTTTTCTCCATAGAATTTGTCTCGTCCAGCTAATTTGCATACCCAGTACTTTGCTTCAGCCCTGATCTGGGAATTATTAGGATTCTTTGCAGGTGTGAAAGCCCATGGGGTGTTTAATAATAACAAAAAACTACTTACTATTGAGCACCTATTATGTACCAGAAACAGTGCTAGGTGCTTTATATACCTGACCTTTTTTCCTAAGTTTCTGTGTGTGCATGTGTGCTAAGTGGCATCAGTCATGTCCCACTCCTGAAGACCCAATGGACTACTGTAGCCCTCCAGGCTTCTCTGTCCATGGGAGTTTCCAGGCAAGATACTGGAGTGGATCGCCACGCTTTTCTCCGACCCAGGGATCAAACCTATGTCTCTCAAGTCTCCTGCATTGGCAGGTGGGCTCTTTAACACTAGCGCCGTCTGGGAAGACTTTTTTCTGAATGTATCAATCTATGAAGACATATTCTATCCCCTTTCAACAGATAAGGAGATGGAGGATTAAAGAGATGGAATAACCTGCCTCAGGTTCCTCAACTAGTAAATGAAAGAACTGGATTCCAGTCAGAAGCACCATATCATAGAGCCTTAATTATAATAGTCTGTCCTCTATAGATGGAGAAGGAAATGGCAACCCACTCCAAAGATCGCAAAACTGACCTCACCCCTTCTGTGTCTGACCTCAAATTAGTTGGAAAAAAAAAATATGTAGATGTATGTTGAGTTGATTTTTAAATTTTGTTTTATTGAAGTATAGTTGATTTACAATGTTGTGTTACTTTTTACTTTACAGCAAAGTGGTTCAGTTAATATTGTATATATATATAATTTTTCATATTCTTTTCCATTATGGTTATCACAGTGAGTCGATTTTTTTATATAGAAAAGCAATTTATTGCATTATACGCACTTACACAGTTAGTCAAGGAGGGTAACAGACCTGCTGGTGAAACGGGTCACCCAAAATAGAGATGGTATTAAACTAGTGGCCGAGGACTAACTCCTTTAAAAAGAAGCAACTCCTATCCAGGATTAATTTAAGTTTAGAAACAAATACAAGTTATTGATTCATTCTTCTCAACTTAACTGGCTGGTCTACCTGTGGAATAACTGTCAGCTAAAAGCATACATCCTTACAACTTGGTGGCCACAAGTTTTTTTAAAAAAAAACATTTCACTGAAAGGAAAGAAATAATATGAAAACAGCTCAAGAAATACACTAACATGCAAAGATATATGGGGAAGGAGGAACATATTGTTTTGACTTAAATGAAGAAACTGAGAAGAGACTGGTCTATGTAAGGAAATGTGCATCCTGGAAAAGTTCAGCTTGTAGGAATTTGTATGACTTGAATCTCCCCTATTTCCTGAATAAAAACAACATCTCGTAGTATTTATACTTCATGGCTCAGACACCTACCTCACTTGGCTCTCTTTCTTATTCACTCTAGCCTTTAGTTAAATGAATTTGAAAAACTTGGGGCTATAGCATAAGAAGAAAAATAACCACACACAATATTCCCCTTTTTGTAGCTACTTTTAGACCTCTGTTACTAGAAAATTCCTAAAGAAAATTTAAATGTAAGTCTATGGCTCTGCTGAATCAAGAAGCCCCAGTTAATATTTAGAAAACACCTTCTGTTTGAACTAATAACATTGTTGATAGAACTTATTATAGAGGGATAACCAAAGTCTCTGTCTCAAAACCAGTGTTAAATCAATCTCAGAGTTGAAAGGAAGAAAAGGGGAGTCTGATCTAAATCCTTGTCCTTCTGGATCCACACTTCCCTCAGGGTCTTCATCATTATAAATGTTCTCTGCCATTTGCCACACTTGCATGATATTATCTTCTGATATAGAACAAATTACCCAAGGTTCGTTGGGATTCCAGAAGAAATCAGATATCTTGGCAGTGCAACCACCATGAATAAACAGCAACTCTGGCGGCCCATCTTCTGGGGATTGTTCCTCTCCAATTTTACTTAAATCCCAGACATTCAGTCTATGATCAATACCATTGGAAGCCAAAATAGTCTCATTGTGAGGCAACCACTGAACCTGGACTATTTCATCCTTATGTGATTCAAAGGAATGCAACTTAAGTTTCAGATTTCTCAGATCCCACAGGGCAACNATTTTACTTAAATCCCAGACATTCAGTCTATGATCAATACCATTGGAAGCCAAAATAGTCTCATTGTGAGGCAACCACTGAACCTGGACTATTTCATCCTTATGTGATTCAAAGGAATGCAACTTAAGTTTCAGATTTCTCAGATCCCACAGGGCAACAGTTTTGTCAGCTGATTTGTGGCAAGAATGAGCTCACTAGAAGGACTGAAAGAACGGCAGTTCACTTCAGCAATGTGAGCATCAACTGAATGGCTTGGTTTGGAAGTATTGTTTGAAGGAGTATCCCAGATCATGAGTTTCTGATCATCAGCAACCCACCCAAAGAGGGACTCATGGAGCAGATGCCAGGAGATATCCTCTACTACTGCCATGTGCTCTGTAAAGATGGTCTTCACACCCACAACTTTCCCTTCCTTTGGAACAGCACTTATGTCCCACAGGCAGATGGTGTGATCATCTGAAGCACTCAGTAAGTGCCCACTGAGATTTGGGTTCCAAGAAAGTCCGTAGCCTTCCTTCTGATGTCCACGGAGACGCAAGTCTGGGGTGCACTCTGCAGAAGGGTCTGGTTTAGAAGGATGTTTTGTATAGTCAAAAACAAGAACATCACTGGATGGAGTCTTTGTTGCAATGATGCAAGGGTTCTGGGGCTTATAGCATGCCCTGTTTACCTCTCCTTCATGNACGGGGACGCAAGTCTGGGGTGCACTCTGCAGAAGGGTCTGGTTTAGAAGGATGTTTTGTATAGTCAAAAACAAGAACATCACTGGATGGAGTCTTTGTTGCAATGATGCAAGGGTTCTGGGGCTTATAGCGTGCCCTGTTTACCTCTCCTTCATGGTTGATCTTGATTTCTATTTCAATTTTTTCACTAACCGAGCCAAAAACCTCGAAATTCTCCTTTTTCACTGTTGTAGTGTGAAGCATCAAGCTGAGCATCATTGTTAGGGAGCTGCATGCTGACTATCAAAAGGTGGTTTTGTTCATCTGACATGTGTGTGTCCCCAGGAGAAGTCGATGAATACTGAAATCTTTCCCTCTGGTCTGGTTACATCTGGAAGCCACTGTGCAGTTAGGCTAGGCCACTCCAGAGCATGGTCATCACCAAATTGTAAAGAAAAGGGGTGTTCTTTTTCCATATTTTTATATTCTTCGTTGACCACACATTCTCCTACTGCATCATCAGAGGCTGCTTCCTTGTCGGCCGTGGCGGGTATGCAAGCCGGCCGGGATCCCAGAGTTGAGCGTTTCGGGGGCCTGCAGGCGCTTGTTCTGCGGACGCAACCTCTATTATTTCCCCAGTGAGCTGATTTTATGTCATATAATTACTTACAGATGGAATTTAAAAACACCAAGAGTCTATGTGAAGGAAATTTATCTTGGTATCACCAAAAGCCTTAAAGTCTTCAAACAGTTATTGAGCACTCTTATGGGCAAGACATTGCCCTAGGCATTATAAGGGAAACACAGTGAATAAGCATCTGCTCCTGACAAGAGCAACAAAGCTACTCAAAGGGGGAAAACAGCCTTCAGAATTAGAACCCAATATAGGCTTTAGAGTTTGGTGGCCAGTTTCTTCCTAAATACCATGTGAGATTAAAGAAAACTCACAGAGGCCTAGTATATTTCTCAGAGAGGAATCTGATTTAAAAAAAAAAAGAATCAAGAAAATCAGGTTGCTGGGGGGAGAAAACCCTATGCCACTTCTTCCATTCTCCCAAACGTATTTGAAGTTCATACCAACACAGAACGCACAGAAGAGTGGGGAAGACCACCTGGTCAACTGCCACAAAACGGGCGGCCACTCATTCCCTCAGTCAACCCACAAACATTCTTCTAGAGCAAATATTGAACTGTGTACTCTGCTAGAACTTAGATACAGGCACTGTTAAGATGCATTCACTCCTTCAAGGAGTGCATAACCTACATACATGTAAATAAATAATTTCCATGCAGTCTAATAATTATAGTAATTAGTAAGTATCCAGTGCTATGAGAACATCAATAGAGTGGCAATCAGAGATTTTCACACAGGAGGTGGACTTGGAGCTGAATTACGAATGATGAATTTGAGTGATGGGATCAGGTGTAGAGAATATTTCAAGCAGGAAGTTGAAGGATGTAGAAACATGCAAGAGTCTGATGTGTTCAAATAATAATAGTGTTTCATAGAATATGTGTGAGAGAGTGGCAGGGGATGAGCCTAGCCTGGAGAGAGACCATGATAAGTCTTAAATGCTACGTGTAAGTTGAGATGTTATATTGCTAGTGATGGGAAACTATTTCAGGGTTTTAAGAAGGATGTCACAGAATCATATTTGCCTTGTAAGAGAACCATTAGATCAACACTAGGGAATGTAGTGGAGAAGGAAATGGCAACCCACTCCAGTGTTCTTGCCTGGAGAATCCCAGGGACGGGGGCTGCCATCTATGGGGTCACACAGAGTCGGACACGACTGAAGCAACTTAGCAGCAGCAGCAGCAGCAGGGAATGTAGTAGAGGAGGACAGAGAAGAAACCAGTTAGTGATTTGTTGGTACCATTTGAGCAAGATGAGTCACCTCTGCTGTACTCTGCCTGAATTCTTGAATTATCCTCACAATAAATAAATGCTGTTTTACATTCCTAAATTTGGAGTGTGTTACCTGTTAATAAATGACCAGAATATGTGACTTACAATCTTGTGAGTTCCTTGTAGCTAGGACTAAATACTATTCATTTCTCTACCCCTAGCCTTAGTGCCTTTCACATAATAAGCACCAATATTATTTATTGAGTGAATTGAATGGATGTTTAGATGCCTGCATGGGGTGTTTGCAAACTTCCATTATCATTAAGCCTCCAAACCTAAGTATCTCTACCTGAAATGTAAGAAAGAATGGTGATCTCTGACCTCTCCGAAGGTATGCAGAGCCCTATTGACCCCAGGAGAGAGCTGTGTATAACACACAGAGGCCCCAGCCCCGCTGGTTGTGCTTTTTGACAAGAGGAATTGATCAGTGACTCTTCCAAGGAACACTGTAGAATTGTGCTTGTTTTGGTTTTTTTTTTTGGCCATGCTATGTGTCATTCGGGATCCTCATCTAGGGATTGAACCCAGGCCCCCTGCAGTGGAAGCATGGAATCCTAACCACTGGACCTCCAGGGAAGTCCCTGTAGGACTGTGCTTTAATAATAGCAAATGCTTCCATAAGACTTGCTGCATATCAGTCACTTTTGTAAGCATTTTGCAAAGTTAATCCATTTAATATTCATAAGTCTATGAGATAAGTACGATTATAGTCCCTAATTTACATATACAAAAAATATGACATGGAAATACTAAGTAATTTGCATAAGATCACGCAGCTAGCAAGTGACAGTTGAACTCCAGGCAGCCTGCCCCTGGTGACCATGATGCTTTTATTCATGATGCTGTCCTGCTTCTTTGAGAAGAATTATGCTGTTACCTGTGACCCCGTCCATTTGGGAATTATAATTTTTGGTAAAGAAGAAGAAGTAAAAAAGGGAAGAGAAGAAAAGAAAAATACTAGTCTCTGTGACCTTAGACAAGATGTAAACTTTTTGTGCTCTTAAATGTTGAATTTAGTAATTCACTTTCACTTTAAACAAATGATAAAATTTCTTTTTTTTAAGATTCCATGAGAAATGATATTTTGTAAGTATCAAATCGTGATATTATTAGCAATCATTCTTTATATAAGTAAAATTTTCTCATATTGTATCTGAATAAGTTAATAGAGTGTCTGTGGGGGCATGAAAAGGTCTCCTTCCCTGAAAGCCATTAGCCTAAGCCTAGTTATTGAGTCTCATTGAATTCTAAATGCATTTTCCAATTTTTAAATCTAGGAACAAAACTTTGATATTGCAGGTAATTAAATTCATTCTGAGAAAAATATGTCCATGTGGGTTAAATTGCCAGCATTTGAACAGAATACTAATAGCAAACTGTGGGAAGTTTTATTGGTTACTTCGAGCTTTGAATAAACACTGACCTGTTTGAAATAACCCTGTGACTCATCTGAAAAGCTGCAGATCACAAGTACAGCATTTAAACGGAGACACAAATGCCAGAGTGTAGACATTTTCCTCACTTCAATGACTACACTTCCTAAATCAGAAAACCGTCTAATTTGAGGTTTACCAAAAATAGCACTGGTACATATGGAGCCACAAATCAACAGTTTCCATAAATAGTCAAGACCCAGATCTAGAACTAAAATTTTATATAATAATTGACCATGTTTTGGTGTCAAAAAAATTTTCAATCACCATTCTAGTGCCATAAAAAGAAATCTAAAATGGGCTATTTCTATTTTTGCTCATGATTAAATATAGTAGTCAAGATTTTTAAATTATTCCAGTGTTGTGCAGGAAAAAAATTGCAAAGAGCTAAGAAAGTAATAATTTCAAGAAAGTAAGCCTCCCAATATCATAAGGAGCTAGTCACAAAATAAGAAGGGTGTGGTGGAGAGACAGAGTAAGAATTTGTGCCAAATGGAAAACATCTATGTCAGCATAAAAAATATTTGTGGACAATTAGAAGCAAATGTCATTTTCAAGATATTACAATAAATGCACTTGGCCATTGTCTACATTTACCAGTCTCCGTTGTCTTCTCCAATCTTTGATTTCCTTCAGATATTCTCTATGTCAAACCAAAGAAAAGCAATTTCCTACAACAAATACACTCAAATTTCTACCTCCAGTGCAGATGATTAGGAAAGTGAAAGACATTTATAGATTTCAGTGAGGAAAAGCAATACCAAGGAAGGAAGGCTGGATTCAATAGACCCAACTAAAGCACAGCAATCATCAAGCTTTGTGACTTTGTACACGTCATCTAACCTCTTAGGACCACAGTCTTCTCTGGAAACTGGAATTGATACCTTCCTTTCTCACATACTGTTAGGAAAATTAAATGAGATTATCTCAGTGAAACCCATTGTGAGTCATAATCCATGCACTATGAACACGTCAAGCTGTTATACAGTATCTTTCTAAATACAGTGTTATTAAACTCTCTGCAAAGAATGTGCAATCTAAAACCTGTTATTTTTCTGCCAAAAGGGGGGATTTGCAAGTGTTTGTGAGCTGTTATAGGCAAAGAAGCATCAGAAATGAAATTTTCCCCTTGATGCAGTCAGAGGATAGAAAAAGAAGTCAACCAGGAATGGCAGTTATTTAATGTTTACTGAGTATAACTTATTGCTTTGAAAGGATCATATCACCTTTGTTTCACCTAAATCCATCTCTGCTCTAACAGTGACAATTATCCTACGCTTTGGAAAACACCAACCTGGTGAATTCTTGTACTTCTAGAGGTAGAACTCCGTGGGTTCTGTTGCTAAATGATTTAACCAAAGCCACAATTTTAGTCAGTTGTGAAACTGGACTAGAAAGTATAAGATGCTTAGTGTCTTTAGCCCTCCTAACCACTGAAGCCCACCATCAGCTAAGTTGCACATCATTTCTCAGTTTTTACAAAGTGACAAACTACGTACCAGTGACAGACAGATTCCTCAAAAGTTAATGACCTCAGGGAACTGGGATTTCATTACAAATGGTTAGCAATAGAAAACAAATTTTGAGTTGTTGTCAGAATTAAACACCTGCAGATGAATGATTCGATCTATCAAGTGGCTAATCAGAAGAGTCTCTTCTGTTGTTAATCATGTGTAACATTTATGTACACTCTATATTGTGAAAATCTCTAGACTCAGCCACACAGGTTACCTGTCAAGTAGACATATGCCCAGGTATATCTCATGTCTTGACTCTTCCAGAAAATCAATTGGTTGTGAGTGTGTATATCTCATTTATCTCTGTAGCCTTAGCATTCATCACAGTGTCTGGCACTAAATAGATACCACTAAGCAATTGTCGAGTGAATATGAACGAATGAATGAATGGCTTCAAACTGGTCTTCACCTAAGGCTATGGAGTCCTATGGAATAATTCGATAATCTTGTGAGGATTTGGTATCATTTTTCAACTTTATCTGGGTCATTCTCTTTTTCTAAATGTGTATGTTCATGATATAAATCTTCCTGTGGGGCAAAAGGGGTAACACAATCCTCCGTTGAGCTGAGTGACATTCCACGGTCCTTGGTATAAATCTGTCATTGGGAATGCACTCACCTCAAAGTAGGGTCACCATAGTATCAGCCTTGTGAGTCAAAGTGAGTCTTCAATCCTGGGGCACAGCAGGTCAGTAATATCATAATTTCCTGCGTAAGGAGCCACCATGATGAAGAGAGGTGTATACCAAGAGGTGTACAAGTACACTTGCATTGCACTCGGTGTCATATGAGGCAGCATGGTGGAGTAGAAAGAGCACTAGACAAGGAATCAGAAGAACTGGGTTCTGGTTCTGGTTCTGCCACTTGTTTTTTTAATAGTCGTAAGTATCTGGCTCTTTCTGGCTACAATGTTCTTCCCTTTTGAATTGGACAAATCTCTTGCCTATCAAGTTTTTGTAGGTACCAAATGAGATAATAATTATAGTATACTATTTTATCTAGGAGTTGTTAGTACTTCTTAGGTGAAGGTGGTTTGTCAATTGTAAAAGATAGCCAAATTATGATAATTTTGTCCCTAGTCCTTAGGAGCAGTTTTATCTTCCTGATTTCGAATAGTATCTATCAATGTAAAGTGAATTTTCATTCCAGCTATTTGATGGCTGGTGGAGGTAGCCCATTCTCACCAGTCTATTGATAAAATAGTTAAAATTAGTTGTGAATGTTCCATATTCAAGAGATAATTGAGCTTTGACTGATAATGACACACCTTCCTTGCTTTAATTCACTCTTCTATAATACAAAAACTATCTTTTAATAAAGTAGTCATATGATACCTCTTTATGGTTCAGGCTTTTGTTGGCAAACAGCACAGTAAAAGGACCTGAATTGTGAACCAGATCAGCTACTATCTCCATGGAATGATTTTAGAGTAAACTTAAAGTCCTATCTCTCCTCATTCATTGATACTCAAAAATCCCTCATTGAGATAATTTTCTTTCCACAGTTGGACATGAAGTTGAAATTTAAATCTCCTTCAAATAAGTAATATAGTAAGTTTTTACCAAGATGCAAAGGATTAATTGAAGATATTTTTTGATAACAGCACTTGAGCAAGAGGGCATTAGATATATGCCATATAAAAGAAAAAAAGAGAGAACCATAAAAATAACCAAATCCATCTTCTTACTTTACTCATTTAAGTACTGAGATTTAAAAATGGATTTTTTTTATTTTATTTTTACTTTATTTTACTTTACAATACTGTATTGGTTTTGCCATACAATGACATGAATCCGCCACGGGTGTATATGAGCTCCCAATCCTGAACCCTCCTCTCACCTCCCACCCCTTATCATCTCTCTGGATCATCCCCGTGCACCAGCCCCAAGCATCCTGTATCCTGTATCGACCATAGACTGGCGCTTCATTTCTTACATGGTAGTATACATGTTTCAATGCCATTCTCCCAAATCATCCCACCCTCGTCCTCTCCCTCAGAGTCCAAAAGTCCGTTCTATACATCTGTGTCTCTTTTGCTGTCTTGCATACAGGGTTATCTGTACTGTCTAAAGAAAGATTATCACAAAATAACTGCTGTGGAAAAAAAACATGGAAGAAAAAGCTCTTATCTAAAATAAATGTTTTCTTGTATTCTATACTTGTCAAAAATATGTACTAGATAGGATCTGAGTTAACTCATTTTCAACATTTTTTTTCACTGCAGACTTATAAATGAATCTTTGAGGGACCAGCTATTGGTAACCATCCAGAAGACTTTCACATACACTCGAACTCAAGCTCAGCACCTCTTCATCATCCTCATGGAGTGCATGAAGAAGAAAGAACTGGTAGGTAACAGTGTGTCTGTAGGTGGCAGAGACCTCCCCATACCCCTTGTCTCTGCTGAACCATTTTCTTGAATCACACGTCAATTGTTTCTCCTTTCCAGCCAAGCTCACAACCATCCGCGGGCTCCACTGGCTCCTGTAGCTTCTTCCCCTCAATAGCTGAGACACTGTGTTTTCTGCCTAGATTTAATGAAGTGTGGGCAGCAGGGTTCTAGCATCATTTGCTACTGAAGTTCACCCAAATGCTCTGATTGCCTCAGTGCAATGAGGTGAAGAGAGAACATAGGTTTCCTCCCAGAGAATGCTTCCGTTGATCCTCTTAGGTTGAGGGTTTCACTTGGCTTGTGAGTTGTGAATTACTGATGTGCTTAGTATCTTAGTATCATCGATCTTAGTGGCTCAGGGTACAGGTTAATCTGTTCATCTGTACAGGTAGAAAATGAAGAAATGTACTCAAGGAAGTTTGGAAATTTCTGTAATTTCTGAAGTGCCCTTTGTAGCTACTGAAGAAGCATTTCTCACATCTCAGGAAAATGTCTTAGAAATGTGCCGTCACAGAGACCTTCAGTTAGGGTGAGCAGAAACAGCAGGAGCTAACACTGAAGGAGCCCTTGCCATGTGCCAGGCAGAGTGCCAGATGATTCCACATATTAACTCATGTGACCCAGTGTGAGAGGTACAGTTGTTACCCTCGCTTTCTAGATGAGGAAACTCCAAGTCATCTGATGAGTAAATCAGGAACTAGACTGAAAACCAATGGTATTTCATCTCTGTGGTAAGTATTTTTATTCAGAAATTGTCTCGTCGAAACAAAGGTAGTGCATCATCCACACTCTAGATCTATTCGTAGTGGGCCTCAGCAAGATGAGATTATTCTCAAAGGCCATGGGAGCCTACCTGCTGATGAGGAGGCAGAGGAGCACTTCACCCCTGAGCAGCGGCCTCACTCAGGCTGGGACAATCTCAAGTCTGTTGAGCATCCTAGAATGGTTATCCCTGCTGCCATGAGGGTGCACTGCTCCTCCAGAGCGGCACCAGGGCCAAACCTAAAAGGATCAGCTGTGAGGCAGGGCATGTGAGAGGAACTGGAGTGAGCTGCCTGCATCCAGTTCCCCAGCAGACTACAGGCTCCCCAGAACTGGGCTGGCACCGTCTTGTTCACAACCGTGTCCCTATGTATGCGGCAGTGGCTGGCACCCACTGGTGCTCACTGAGGCTGCCAGGAAGGAGGGAAGGAGGTGATTTCTGAGTTTAAAGAACTACATATTTAGAAAAAAACACCTGACTCAAATAAACAAGACCAAACTCCAGAAAGCATCACATAGCCCTTGTGAAAAGCCTTTCAGCAGCCTCTAGGTTTAGCATGAAAGGAGTGGGGTGAGGAGAATGGGACAGTACCTCTAATTCTTGAGTACCTGACCTAAGTAGTCTGGCTACCCCATATAGAGAAGCCCGCGTGGAGATCAGGTTCAGAATCATGACTGCCAGCAACCCAGGAGAGCCTCTATCAATCCTGAAAGTGCCACTGCCGTCCTCCCATCTTGGAGGTAGTTAGCTCACAAACTATTAGCCCATGTTTCCTGCACTTTTAAGAGGGGCATGAAGCTCTGAGCTTCTGCCTGCCGCAGAAGGGATTTTCTCCTATTAATGATTTTACAATGCTAAGGTCAGTGACTGTGAAAGCTTACCAGAGCTCTGCATTTCAGCAGTCCTCCATGTTTCCTAGAAAGGCAGTCAGGCTCAAAATTCTAGGAACTAGTTGGAAGTCATAAAACCAAATGAGGCTGAATGTACTTTTCTGGGTATTTTATAGGACTGTTCCCTGGGATTCTTTCTGTTTGGTAATTGTCTTGTTGCTTAATCATGGTCTCTGCTGAAATGTCAACTGTATTTTATTGTGACATATTCATTGTAATATGAACATTCATTCATTCATTCACTCATTCATTCTAGAGCTAGGTCTAGAGCTAGGTATCCCTAGCTCTAGACTAAGGACTTGTGATCTTAACAAGCAGTAAGTTGTCCTGATCTCCTTCCACATCTGGGCAGAAAGTAGGATTTTTAAAATTGTAAATGTAATTAATTTCCATTTTTAAAGGACTGTGTGTATGGATAGTACTAGATGCTTTAGAAAGGAGGTGGGAGGAGCTCAGCATTATTTTTCTCCTTTTGAAGGAAGTAGGGGAGGGAACAGAGGCTGAAGAGTTGTGGGGATGTGCAAACAACCAGGAAGAGCCACTCCAAGGCTCTCCTGCTGCAGAGCCCAGGTATCTTCTCCTCATCACACAATAGCAAGCATCTTTCAAGTTGCTTTTTATTCCTTTTTTTCTTATTTAGGTGGTCTTAAGTTCTTATGGGACTTCCCTTGTGTTTTTATTCCCTGATTAGATATTTAATCCATCTAGTATTCAGTACAGAGTTTCTTTGCAACGTTTTAAAAATTGAAGTATAGTTGATTTCTAGTATTTCAGGTGTACAGCAAAATGATTCACTTTTATATCTATTATATATATATATATATATCTTGTATACATATATATAATTTTCCGATTCCTTTCCATTATAGTTTACTACAAGATATTGAATATAGTTCCTTGTGCTATACAGTAGGTCCTTGTTGTTTATCTTATATATAGTAGTGTGTCTGTTAATCCCTGCTATCACTCCTCCCCTTTCCTCTTGGGTAACCATAGGTTTGTTTTCTATGTCTGTGAGTCCATTTCTGTTTTGTAGATAAGTTCCTTTATATCATATTTTAGATTCCACATGTAAGTGACAGCACATAGTATTTGTCTTTCTCTTTCTGACTTCCTTTGCTGAGTAGGATCATCTCTAGGTCCGTTCACATTGCTGCAAATGGCATTATTTCATTCTTTCTATGGCTGAGTAATATCTGCTGTATATATGTACCACATCTTTAACCATTCACCCATCAGTGGACACTTAGGTTGCTTCCATGTCATGAATATTGTAAATAATGCCGCTGTGAACACTAGGGTGCATGTTTCTTTTTGAATTAGTATTTTTGTCTTTTCTGGGTATATGCCCAGGAGTGGGATTGCTGAATCATATAGTAGCTCTATTTTTAGTCTTTTAAGGAACCTCCTTACTGTTCTCCATAGTGGCTACACCAGTTTACATTCCCACCAACTAGTGTAGGAAGGTTCCTCTTCAAATTTCTCTTGATTCCCTTTATGAATGAAGTGGGATGTCATATCCTGAACTCAGTCTAACCATTCATTTCCAAGTTCAACTTAAGGATTTGGTTCTAGAGCTGCTCTTACATCTTTCTCTTCCCAGCATCCTATTAACAGTGTCATAAAGACCTGCACTATAGATGCATATTTAGCTTGTGAAATTGGGCCTCTGGGCTATGTGGCCTCATGGAAAACATGCCTTGTTGGGCTCTTTCTATGAGTACTTTCTACACACTTCATATTGTTCCTGAAAAAAATCACTTCTCCTCTGCTTACTTCCCAACTTGGGTCAAAACACCTCAAATCCTGTCATCTTCTGAGAAGATATATCCTTCTAGAAACCAACCCATGAGCTAAATCCCATCACTGTTATCTAGGAAAAGATATTAAAATAAAAGCAATAAAAACTGTCCACAGCAATATACTAATTTGGGGTCAAATGTAAAGGGTCAATGGTACTCCACTTCTTCTCCAAAGGGATGTGATCATAAGGAACATTAGGACCGGAAAAGAGGGCCCCAGTGGCTTAGCACACTCTGAGGCTGATTACATGTATAGAAAGCACAGAGCCTTTTAGTTCCAGAGGACAGTGCCAGCTCCCTCCCTCTGCTGCTGCCTCTCGGAGCTCCCACCTGCTCTCTGAACTCCTGCAGAAGCTTCCCCCACATCCTCACTGCCAACCCACCAGCCTTAGCCTGGGCAGTACATTTTCTACGGACACTTTGTTGTGATGGAGTATTGTTAAACTCAGCAATGTAAGCCCTATGATATGTGTGGCCCTAAACAAGTCGTGGTGGAGGATGGCAGCTGCCTGGCTCCTGGTTTACAATCTTTCATTTCCAGGCTGATAACTCCTCTAATTTGCTACTTTCCTTCCCAGCTGCTGGACCTCCTAGGGACCAGTGCTGTTCACTTTGCCACTGTTACCAAGTCTAAGCTTGCTTTGCCTGCAGCACAACAGGCCGATAAGTCTACAGATGAGGTGTTGAGGCAAGGAATACAACTTTATTTGGAAAGCAGCAGACTGAGAAGATGGCACACTAATGTCTCAAATGACCATATTATCAGGGTCTGGATGTCAGGTTCTTCTATAGAACAGATGAGGATAGGTGAGGAAGTAAAGTAAAAAGGCCATTAATCTAGCAACTATCTCCTGAAATGTCCAGCCATAGGGAGGGGATGTGTTAATTTCTTCCTTCCTATAGCTATCCACTCGTGGACAGGATCCAGAACAAAGGCATTTTGGTTTAACATTCAGGCAGAGTTGCAGGGTTTCCCGAGGCCGATCTTTGTGTCCGGACAGTATCCTTTTAGGAAACAAAAGCAATGTGAAGCAAAGGTTCAGAAATAAAAGAAACAGACCCAATTTGGAGTCACAATCGGCTCTTCCCTGTAATACCACCACTCCCCAGTCACACCTAACAAATCATGTCTCCACTCAAAATTGATGCTGCTCTAAAATCCAAGTCCCACCTCCAAGTACAAGAATCCTCCCCCCTCCCCTCACATCTTCCTCCCCCCTCCCCCCACCCGCCACCATCACTTCATATCAAACTTGAATGCCAAGGTTCTCCATAATTCAGTAGTCTGATACCAAATTCCTGAGATCATCCTCATGAAATATACTTTCATCCACATAAAAGTATGTTTTAAAGTGTAGTTTTCTGTGTCCTGTTCCTAGTTGACAGTCCATACAATCACTCCCAAAGCTGAGTCATTGTTTCTAATTCAATGAGGTCTTCGGTCATACTGAGCAATCTCTTTATTCATCTATAGTCAGTGGATCAGAGAAGGCAATGGCACCCCACTCCAGTACCCTTGCCTGGAAAATTCCATGGACGGAGGAGTCTGGTAGGCTGCAGTCCATGGGGTGGCTAAGAGTCAGACATGACTGAATGACTTCACTTTCACTTTTCACTTGCATGCATTGGAGAAGGAAATGACAACCCATTCCAGTGTTCTTGCCTGGAGAACCCCAGGGACGGGGGAGCCTGGTGGGCTGCCATCTATGGNTGGTAGGCTGCAGTCCATGGGGTGGCTAAGAGTCAGACATGACTGAATGACTTCACTTTCACTTTTCACTTGCATGCATTGGAGAAGGAAATGACAACCCATTCCAGTGTTCTTGCCTGGAGAACCCCAGGGACGGGGGAGCCTGGTGGGCTGCCATCTATGGGGATGCACAGAGTCGGACACAACTGAAGTGACTTAGCAGCAGCAGCAGCAGCAGCAGTCAGTGGATACCCTCTCCTGTTCTCTACAATCATTGTTCTAAACCTCTTACATGTTAATCTGACTGCTTCTCAGGGTATTTTGTAATGCATTTCAGAATCTTTGTGGAATGGCAACATGAACTTCCTTCTTTCTTATAGCTTGGTCTTATTTCCATACAGTTATTCTAAAATCTGGAAGTAAATATTGCAACTCGACTATTATGTTTATCCAGTCCATCAATTCAAGATGTATAGGACTGAAAATAAACTGATTTTTTTAAGACATTAGTCAAGAATCTTTCAAGGATTTCTACAGATATAGAAAAGAGGTAGTTTGGGGAGAATTGGAGGGAACCTGGTATCTACCTTTATTTGGAAGATGATGGACAGAAACAACCTGAGAAGCTAAATTTAAGGAATAGGATCACTATTATGTCCCAGCAGCTGAAGGTGTAGCATCTCGATAGCATCATATTCTCACTTGAGTAGAGCGCCTTAAGGCAAGAAAAGCCAAGGACATAGAAAATGTGCTAATGAAATAAATTGAAGCAAAGATATTAGGTCATCAACTTTGTGTCCTTTTCAGTAACTTCTCTGTAGCTTTTGATGCTGTCAACTCCTCTTCCCTCTCCCACTTCTTTCCTGAGAAGTCAGTAGTGCTAGACTTCAGATTCTTTTTCTGATTCCTTGCCATTTCTCTTACAGTTCTTTAATCCTTCTATTGCTAGCTCCCCTTCTTCCTCCCCATACTATAAAAAGATATTTATCAAAGACCAGTTCTTGGCCATTTCCCCTTTCATTTATTATTCTGACTTCAGTTATTTTGAGACAACTCCCAAATGCACACATATTGAGCCTTGTCTTCCTCCAGGCTCCTTCATTTCCAGGGTCCATGCTTTCAAATATTCCCTCACTCTTCCTTTCTTAACCTATTGCTATGCCCTATTAACCTGGTTCCCCCTAACCCAGTATCCCCCCATCAATCCATTTTATACAATGCACGGATTTACAAACTTTTGTAAAGAGGCAGATGGTTAAGTAGGTTAGGTTTTGTGTGCCCCAGACAGTTCTGTCACATATTTTTCTGTTTGTTTATTTGATTTTTTAAAAACCTTTAAACTATAAGAACCATTCTCAGCTTATTGGCTATAGGAAAACAGACCTGGGACCAAATTTGACCCTCAAATTATGATTTGTTGACCCCTTCTGTATAGTATTGCTAGACACTCTTGCTGGAGGATAGAACCGGTTCCATCAGTCCTTTGGATATGGTGTATAATGTGTTGCTTATAGTGCCAGTTTTATATTTCACCACTTTTTTACAGACCCCTCATACTAACCAAGCTATTTTTCTTGCAGTCATTTTTTTAATGTCCTACTTCCTTGAATTTGTTCAAGTCTAGAGCCCTCTCTTTAGCCATAGCCAGTTGCCAAACTCACACACATATATGCACGTACATGCACACATGCTCATGCACACACACCTAGAAGATACCTCACTCCTTTATGTGTAACTCTCTTGTGGCACTTATTTGTACTTTTAAGTTATATATATATATATATATCCAACTTCCCATGTAAGCTGTTAAGAGCAGAGTCTCNACTCACACACATATATGCACGTACATGCACACATGCTCATGCACACACACCTAGAAGATACCTCACTCCTTTATGTGTAACTCTCTTGTGGCACTTATTTGTACTTTTAAGTTATATATATATATATATATCCAACTTCCCATGTAAGCTGTTAAGAGCAGAGTCTCTAGTTTGTTATTCTGTTTCCCCTGCATTCACTATCCCTAACTGTGCTTATTGGATCCCAATAAATCTTTGATTAATGGGTGACTGAGTGATTGAATGAATTCATATGAATATACATTAAGGCAGAAAGATACATATTCAGTATCCACAAATTGCCCTAAAATCTTCACTAATACAGTATCATGTATCCTTAAGGTTTCATAGATTGGTTTATGGACATAGATTTGATTTGAGGACAATTGCTTAAGTTACTGGACCTATGGGGGGTATCCCAGTGTGGTTGTTATGAGGAAAAAGTTCTCAAAATAGAAAACCTATATTCAAATTCTGTCTATGAGTCACTACAGATGCAAGTTAGAGTATACATGTAGATACCTACTCTTATCCTTGTTTTTTTCTCTAGTCCTGGTTGTAATTGTCATTGGGGCACAGTTTAATTTGAGTCACTTGTCATCCATCTTCATGTTCATCTCCCTTCCTGCTCATCTTCACAGACAGAGTATAGACAAGAGGAACCATAATAGGTAAAGTCCTCCTTGGTAGGAAAGGAGTGAGCCTGTGTCTTCCTTGTTTGACATCAATGGCCAAACAAGTGCAGCAGATCTCCTATGGCCACAAAGGAAAAAATTTCTTAGAGCTGAAAAAGGTATTTTTAAGCCAAATAGCTAAAAGTCGTAGAGTCATGTATCAAGGATAGAAAATAGTTCTACCTAACATAGTACATGGGAAGAAATAGAAATGCTCTTTGAGATCAATGCTGAATTGTATCTAGATCCTTATGGCAGAAAGTGAAGAGGAACTAAAAAGCTTCTTGATGAAAGTGAAAGTGGAGAGTGAAAAATAAGTAATGTCTCTGCTTTTCAATATGCTATCTAGGCTGGTCCCCTCACTTCATGGCAAATAGGTGGGAAACAATAGAAAGATTGACAAATTTTATTTTGGGGGCTCCAAAATCACTGCAAACAGTGACTGCAGCCATGAAATTAAAAGATGCTTGCTCCTTGGAAGAAAAGTTCTGACCAACCTACATAGCATATTAAAAAGCAAAGACATTACTTTGCCAACAAACGTCCATCTAATCAAAGCTATGGTTTTCCAGTTGTCATATATGGATGTGAGAGTTGGACTATAGAAAGCTGAGTGCAGAAGAACTGCTGCTTTTGAACTGTGGTGTTGGAGAAGATTCATGAGAGTCCCTTGGACTGCAAGGACATCCAACCAGTCCATTCTAAAGGAAATCAGTCCTGAATATTCACTGGAAGGACTGATGCTAAAGCTGAAACTCCAGCTTGCAGCTTTGCCACCTGAGGTGAAGAACGGACTCACTGGAAAAGACCCTGACGCTGGGAAAGATTAAAGGCAGGAGGAAAAGGGGACAATAGAGGATAAGATAGTTGGATCGCATCACTGACTCTATGGACATGAGTTTGAGCAAGGTCCAGGAGCTTCTGATGGATAGGGAAGCCTGGCATGCTGCAATCCATGGAGCTACAAAGAGTCTGACACAACTGAATGAACTGAACTGAACTTCTTATCCAGTAAGGTCTGAGGAGCTGGGTGGATGTGATAGGTGATGATCTGCCACATTTACCATCTCTTACAGTAAAAGTTGACTTAAATATCAACATTCAGAAAACAAAGATCATGGCATCCAGTCCCATCACTTCATGGGAAATAGATGGGGAAACAGTGGAAACAGTGTCAGACTTTATTTTGGGGGGCTCCAAAATCACTGAAGATGGTGACTGCAGCCATGAAATTAAAAGACGTTTACTCCTTGGGAGAAAAGTTATGACCCATCTAGATAGTATATTCAAAAGCAGAGACATTACTTTGCTGACTAAGGTCTGTCTAGTCAAGGCTATGGTTTTTCCTGTGGTCATGTATGGATGTGAGAGTTGGACTGTGAAGAAAGCTGAGTGCCGAAGAATTGATGCTTTTGAACTGTGGTGTTGAAGAAGACTCTTGAGAGTCCTGTGGACTGCAAGGAGATCCAACCAGTCCATTCTGAAGGAGATCAGCCCTGGGATTTCTTTGGAAGGAATGATGCTNAAGAGTCCCTTGGACTGCAAGGAGATCCAACCAGTCCATTCTGAAGGAGATCAGCCCTGGGATTTCTTTGGAAGGAATGATGCTAAAGCTGAAACTCCAGTACTTTGGCCACCTCATGCAAAGAGTTGACTCATTGGAAAAGGCTCTGATGCTGGGAGGGATTGGGGGCAGGAGGAGAAGGGGATGACTGAGGATGAGATGGCTGGATGGCATCACTGACTCGATGGACATGAGTCTGAGTGAACTCCAGGAGATGGTGATGAACACAGAGGCCTGGCGTGCTGCAATTCGCAAAGAGGTGGACACGACTGAGCGACTGAACTGAACTGACAGTAAACAAGGAATTAGTATGTGAAAAAATAAAGCCAGATTGGCTCCAGATAGCTAGATGCATATGAAAGAAATTATTTCAGCAAGCCCAGACGCTTGCATCTTCCTGTACATAGATCACTAAATCTCTTCATGTGAGTGATTTAGTTTTCTCCAAATAAACAGTAATCTTTTAGTATTCAGATTACCTGCACCTTGTTGCAAACTTGTATATAGCCTGGTTCTTTCACTGGCTCTTTCTCCGCCTTCTCAGAGTCTGCTTTCTCAGGGTCACCTGAGATATTATCTCCCAGGCTTGAGTCCTAATATTCACACTGAATAAAACCTAACTCTCAACTTGTCAGTTGTGTGTATTTTTTTTAATCAACAGGTTCCATATGCCTCTTGCCTGGACCACATCTATCTTCATTCCACTCCCATCTGTCTTCACTCCTACATAACTTTTCTGCTACAGCCAGCTTCATGGTCTTCGAAATAGTTTTCATCATATTACTGTGTTCAAACAAACCTTTAGTGGCTCCTGGCTGTTCAGTGACCAAAATCCTGAGTCCCTGCTGTGGATCCAAACCACCATGCCTACCCTTCTGCCTTATCCTCACTGACACACTTTTATTCCAGGTTCTTCAAGCTGCTGGCAATGGCTTATTAAGAAGGCTCTGTGGGATGTCCCTGGTGGTCCAGTGGCTAATCCTTTGAATTCCCATTGCAGGGGGCCTGGGTTCAATCCTCGGTCAGGGAACTAGATCCCACATGTCACAACTAAGGCCAGTATAGCCAAGTAAATAAATATTTTAAGAAAGGGGGGAGGTATCAACATTTAATAAAAGGAGGTCCTAAAAATCAATTAAGTGTATTGTGATCAGTATTTTTAATGAGGTGTACAGCAAAATGGCAAATATTTGGCTTCATCCCCTGGAAAAGGGAATGGCTACCCACTCCAGTATTCTTGCCTGAGAAATCCCATGGACAGAGAAGCGTGGCAGGCTACAGTCCATGCGGTCACAGAGTCGGACACGACAGAGTGAGTAGCCCTTTCACTTTTTCCTTAAAGCAGGCTCTGTGTTAAATCCTTTACATTAGACTCACAGATGAGGACACTAGGACCGCATGAGTTTAAGTAAGTTGCCTAAGGTGGTTAAGCCAAACTTGACCCCGGGCAGCCTGGTATTAGAGGCCATATCTCTAACCACCATGCAGTATGGCCTCCTATGCTATAGAATTATAAGGAATAGAAGAGAAAATCCAGGTGCTCTGCTTCCATAAGGGTAACTGTTTAATGAAGGTCTGTGGCAGATGAATGTATATATATATACACACAAGAATAACAGAAAATATGTGTCACCTTGAGTACACAGTGTAAGAGTGTCTTATTGGCACTTGAGGTAAGAATGTGTGAAACCCACTCTTGCAGCCAAACTGAAGGACCCTCCAGTGGTTCCCTCACACTCCTCTGCCTCCATGCCTTTACCCACTCTGATGCCAGCACTTGAAATGTCTTTCCTTATCTTCTTCCCCCTATACATCTTCAATCCAAAACAGTTTCCTCCACAAAGCCCTTCATAGTTCTTCTCTCCATTCTGTCATCTAAAGTAGAACTTTCTCAAGGACTTGCGTATATTAATTTCATGCTTTCTGATTGAGCCCCATCCTCCCAGAAGTTTCCACTCTTCAGTTCAGTTCAGTTCAGTCGCTCAGTCATGTCCAACTCTTTGCGACCCCATGAATCACAGCACACCAGGCCTCCCTTTCCATCACCAACTCCCGGAGTTCACTCAGACTCAACGTTCATCGAGTCAGTGATGCCATCCAGCCATCTCATCCTCTGTCGTCCCTTTCTCCTCCTGCCCCCAATCCCTCCCAGCATCAGAGTCTTTTCTAATGAGTCAACTCTTCTCATGAGGTGGCCAAAGTACTGGAGTTTCAGCTTTAGCATCATTCCTTCCAAAGAAATCCCAGGGCTGATCTCCTTCAGAATAGACTGGTTGGATCTCCTTGCAGTCCAAGGGACTCTCAAGAGTCTTCTCCAACACCACAGTTCAAAAGCATCAAATCTTTGGCACTCAGCTTTCTTCACAGTCCAACTCTCACATCCATACATGACTAGCAGAAAAACCATAGCCTTGACTAGACGGACCTTTGTTGGCAAAGTAATGTCTCTGCTTTTGAATATGTTATCTAGGTTGGTCATAACCCTCCTTCCAAGGAGTAAGTGTCTTTTAATTTCATGGCTGCAATCACCATCTGCAGTGATTTTGGAGCCCCCCAAAATAAAGTCTGACACTGTTTCCACTGTTTCCCCATCTATTTCCCACGAAGTGATGGGACCAGATGCCACTTACTCGCCTTCAATTTGATAGTTTTCTTGGTCTTCAACTTTTTTCTGTGTCAGCTCAGGGCAGTGGGAAGTGTGGTCCCCAGACCTACAGCTTCAGCACCAGCTGGGAACTTGTTAGAGATGCACATTCTCAGGTACCACCCATCACCTACTGAATCACAGATTCTGAGAATGAACAACAGGAATGTGTGCTACAACAAGCCCCAGATAACTCTGCTGTTTGCTCAAATGTGAGAATCATTGGCTTAAGAAAAAATCATTCTTATTCAATATCAGAGAAGAGTTTCCTCCACGAATCTGGGCCAGTTGATGCAATGTGATGTTGATAAGGACAAGGTCAAGGGATCAGCCTCATGGATGCAGATCGGAGATATTTCTCACTTATATGCTGATCTCTAATTTTAGCCTTTGTGCAATTATAGGCTATTTAGTCCTAAGAGAAACAATGGATGCTTCAGTGCTCACCTGTCCCCTGCTCAAGGCTAACTTGCAGCTCTAAATGATTACTGCATAGCCCTGACTCACCTAAGGAGCCAGGCCTGGGCCATGTGCTATCAGCACTCAGAAGCAGGCAGTAAAAGCAAATCTAGGAATGGACAAAGATATGATCAGAGGCCAAGAGAACCTGGGCAGAATACCAGTCTATAAGGCAAAGCATTTTCGGAAGTATAGCCAAGACAAATTGAAAGTGATTCCAAAAGACAACACAAGTCCATGTGGGTTTAGAATGGGAATAAAATTTCATAGGACATCCAGTGACGTGAAAGTCGCTCAGTCATGTCCGATTCTTTGGGACCCCACGGACTGTAGCCCGCCAGGCTCCTCCGTCCATGGGATTCTCCAGTCAAGAATACTGGTGTGGACTGCCATGCCCTTCTCAGGACATCCAAGGTCATAAGAATAATAAAGAAGGCTTGGGAGCTAGCTCTTGGATACCAAAGCGTTTCTGTGGACATTTTATGTTTGGAAACTCAAATGCATAGTCTAGAAGTAAAGAAACAGGATCACACAATGAGGAAGTGGTAGAGCTAGAATGCAAAACCAGCTTTTGCTGCCTCCAGCCTCCCTGCCCTCGGGGAGCTGCCTGGTCCTCTGAGTGCACCCCTCCAGCTCTCAGTTCCTTTTCCTCTGTGCTCCAGCCATTGTTGTTGTTGTCTTGTCCAGCTCTAGCCACTAGCCCACCAGGCTCCTTTGTCCATGGGAATACTGGAACGGCTTGCCATTTCTTCTCCAGGGGATCTTCCTGACCCAGGAATCAAACCTGAGTTTCCTGAATTGGCAGGCAGATTCTTTATCACTGAGCCACCAGGGAGCACACAACCCAGGACGCCACCGTGTCTGGTCCCAGGGCTCTGCCCTTTCTGCTCGTTCTCCTTTAAGGATTCTGCCCCCGAGGGTCCCCCAGCTGCCCCCCCCCTCATCCGCTCAGTCCCAAACGCTGCTGCCTCAGAAAGCTCTTCTCTGACCACTCAGCTTACCCTCTATCTCTGAGTTTCTTTCCTGAGGCTGCCAAAATCAGTGGCCACAACTGGATAGCTGAAAACAACAGGAAGCTATTCTCCCATGGCTCTGGAGGCCAGAGGTCTGAAGTCAAAGTGTCAGCAGGACCCTGTCTCTCTGGGGAGAACCTGCTCCATACCTCTCTCTCCTGGTCTCTGGGAGTCACCAGCCACCGTTGGCCTCCCTTGGCCTGTCAGTGCACCACTCCAGGCTCTGCCTCCATCATCCCATGGCACTGTCCTCTCTGTGTCTGCGTCCGTGTTCTCAGAAGGACACCACTCACTGGATTAGGGACCACCTTGACACACATGAACTCACCTCAATTTGAGTATATCTGCAAACATCCTATTTCCAAATAACATCACATTCATAAGTCCTGGGGATTAGGGCTTCAATATATCTGTTTGTGGGAGACACATATCAACTGACAGCAGCCCCAGACACTTCCACCACAGTATTTTATCACCTTCAAAGCACTTATCAGTACATGATACCATCCTATTGACTGATAAGCATATTCATTGTTGCCTACTCCTACGAGCAACTAGAAAATTGAGAATCCTTCCAGCCAGGGTGCCTCTCTATCTTCTTCACAGCTGAATCTCCAGCAGATGTGTATAAGAGACAGCCACTCAGCTTACCCTCTATCTCTGAGTTTCTTTCCTGAGGCTGCCAAAATCAGTGGCCACAACTGGATAGCTGAAAACAACAGGAAGCTATTCTCCCATGGCTCTGGAGGCCAGAGGTCTGAAGTCAAAGTGTCAGCAGGACCCTGTCTCTCTGGGGAGAACCTGCTCCATACCTCTCTCTCCTGGTCTCTGGGAGTCACCAGCTACCGTTGGCCTCCCTTGGCCTGTCAGTGCACCACTCCAGGCTCTGCCTCCATCATCCCATGGCACTGTCCTCTCTGTGTCTGCGTCCGTGTTCTCAGAAGGACACCACTCACTGGATTAGGGACCACCTTGACACACATGAACTCACCTCAATTTGAGTATATCTGCAAACATCCTATTTCCAAATAACATCATATTCATAAGTCCTGGGGATTAGGGCTTCAATATATCTGTTTGTGGGAGACACATATCAACCCACAACAGCCCCAGACACTTCCACCACAGTATTTTATCACCTTCAAAGCACTTATCAGTACATGATACTATCCTATTGACTGATAAGCGTATTCATTGTTGCCTACTCCTACAAGCAACTAGAAAATTGAGAATCCTTCCAGCCAGGGTGCCTCTCTATCTTCTTCACAGCTGAATCTCCGGCACCTAGAATGGGGCCTGGCACAAAGTGATGTTTATCACATATTGATGACTGAAATCCCTCTCCCCCACTGGGATCTTTAATCACCTGGACCCACCTCTGCAACCACAGGGATGAGTGTATGACCTGGGCTGGCCAATCAGAACCATTTTAAGGAGATAAGCCTGTGTAAAGGGGGGAAACCATGATCTTTCTTTGAAGTTACTGGATGTGCACTTGATGAATGATACTGTGGGGTTGCCAGATAAAGAACAGAATAACTAATACATGTTTTAGTGTAAGTGTAAACCAAATGGGCTTCCCAGGTGGCGCTAGAGGTAAAGTACCTGCTTGCCCATGCAGAAAACATACGAGATGCAGGTTCAGTCCCTGCGTTGGGAAGATCCCCTGGAGAAGGGCAGGGTAACCCAGTCCAATAGTCTTCTTTGGAGAGTCCTATGGGCAGAGGAGCCTGGTGGGCTACAGTCCATAGAGTCACAAAGTGTTGGATACCACTGAAATGACTGAGTATGCATGGATGCATATCTCAAATGTTGCATGGGAAATACTTATAATAAAACATGTACTATCTGTCTGAGATTCAAGTCTAACTGAGCCTTCTATATTTTTATTTGTAAATCTGGCAATTCTGTAATGTCAGCCTCAAACCACCAGCAGCCAGCTTGTCCACCCCATGGAGAAATCATGCCTGAGAATGAAACTTTTGAAAAGAAAACAGAGTCAACATAAAATGACTGACTCCTGGTGATATTTTCCAAATGCCTGCATCCTGTCATGTCTAAATTCTTTCTTTGCCACTGGGGCTTTCTGGTAATCTTGCTCAATAAAATCATCTTTTTTTCTTTCCTTAATTTTTTTTAATTAGGTTTTGCTACTTGCCAATGAAGGCGTTCTGGTGAATACAAGCCACCTTCCAATCAGCATCAATTCATAGCTCCATGAACAACAGAAAGTCCATGATCGCTCCATTTCCCTCCTTGCTTTTCTATCATTTTCTTCATGTATCCCTATTTCATTCTGATGTGGTCCTTTGCACTCAGTCCAGACATCTGATCTGCATGCCCTGGATCTGCATTATCAAGTCCCACCAAGATGCAGAGCAAGAATCAACAAGATACAAAGCCTCACATGTTGATGTTGATCACCTTTCAGAGCATAAATTCAATGTGTCATATTATGCAAATTAGTAGTGATGAATGAGAGGGACGAAAAAAGGTGAAGAAGACAGAGAACCCCATCCTGTTGCAGCAAAAACGTCAACAGAACCTCAGGAGAGATAGGCCCTCGTGCTTGAGCTGGATGCTGTATATTTCCTGAGCAACAGGACCCCAGCCTTTCATTCCCTTCTCCAGCTTCACAGCAGAAGCCCTAGAGAAGGCCTGGTGGACCATACAAGAGTGACAGCAAAGGAAAAGGCCCCCAGAGGGCAGAGAACACCCCAGAAGGCATTACCTGGAGAAGACTTGTGCGTTATTTTCACTGTAAAATGTGCCCCTTTGCTTCTGCGTAATAGATCTTCTCTTGTTGAAGTGGCAGACAGCTGGGATCACTACATTTAGTGTTGACAGATCTTGATTTGATAAAGCTTGACTCTTTCATTCCAGGAGAAGAGAAAAAAGAGGCCAAATACCAATACCAAGTCTCTGACCATCTGAGCAGGAGAGAAGAAAGAAAACTCATGGCCTTATCAAGAGATTATTCAAATGGCCATAGGCCAAGTCACTGACCTCCACTCATATGAAACAGTCAGGCTTCTGAGTCCAGTATTTACCAAGCATATACTTCACAAAGACACTGCTTATTTATCCACCTAATACTAGAGCATAAAGGATATAAACACATTGTGCTATGCACTTGGGAAACAATAGTGAGCAAATGTGAACGTGGTCTCCTCACCCTGGCTTCTCTAGTTGGGAAGATGAACACTGACTAAATAAATACTCAGGTAAATGAAAACATGATTGTGCTAAACGCTTCCAAAGAGAGAAACATGTAACATGAGAGCAAATAAGAGAGATTCAACAGACTTTATTCAATATTCAACAAATATTTGTTGAACCCCTGCTGTGTACCACACTTGTGGGTAAGTGACAACCACACTCTATTCATCCAGGGATTGGATGTGTTTATTAACTGGAGTTATTTACCACCCCACCCCACCATCAAACACCCAGTATAGAAGCTCGTCTTGGTCCCAGCTTGTGTAATGAATATTCCTTCTGGCCTGTTGCCCACTTCCTGGTTATCTTTAGCCCAGAATAAACACTTGTCATACCTGTTAGTTTAAACCTGCAGAAGTCCAGGGTCTGCAATCAGCCACTCTGGGCTCTCAGGGGAGCAGGGCACAGGCAAATGAGGTCCTGAATCTGAATGGAGCAGGCTGTTATTTTGTTTTTGGCCTCCACCTGAGAAGTAGTAGAATTGAGAGAATTACAGAGTAGTGTTAATATAGCACTCAACTGGTTAGCATTCAGAGCGCTACATTTTGCTGATGACTCATGAGGTGGGAAGTTTGGGATTTTAACTGTTACATATGGACCTTTGCAGTGTTTTGTTTTGTTTAATATTCCTGACTGCCCACGGCTTCTCTCCAAGTGATGGGCCCTGTGATAGCTTGACTTCAGACCCACCCACCACAGCCGGCTGAGGAAAATCCAGCAGTGGTTTCCTTGCCATGAAATTGCCCTTGCTCTTCCTATAGTTTGGCTATTTGCCCAGATTCAAAATTCTCAAAAATTTTGCAAACTTAGAAAGCATCTTCCAGCAGTTCTGGATCACAGCAGTTCATGTGTTCATCAAGTCTTTTGAGGGTAAAAGCAACCCACTCCAAATGAAATTAAGCAGCAAAAACAAAAAGTGAAGAGGGACATGCCTGGTGGTCCAGGGGTAGACTCTGTGCTCCCAATACAGTGGGCTCAGGTTCGAGCCCTGTCTGGGGAACTAGATTCAACAGGCCACAACTAAGATCTGGCACAGCTAATAAATAAATAAAAATAAATATAAAAAAAGAAAAGGGGGAGAGGTAGGAGGATGTATTTGGAGGACACACATGTGACTTACAGAACTCAAGGGAGCAGAATGTCACTGGTCCCTATAAGGGTCTGGAAGCAGGAACTGGGAAGGCCACAGGGGACAAGATGATCACAAGTCAATTTCCTCAGGGTCCCCAAGGTCTCTTATCCTTGCTGGCCTCTGTGTTACCAGAGTCATTCGTCTTGTGCAGAATAGCTGTCTCTTCACTCTGTGCCCAGATGGAAGGATGACTAGTTTACAGTTTCTGCATTTCTACATCCTTGCTTTCTGCCACACCAGAGGTTAACTAGCTGTTGTTTTCCTCTGAAGTTGTAAAATTCAGCCACATACTCACTCAACTACACTTATGACAGGTGATTCAGTGGTAAAGAGTCCACCTGCCAATGCAGGAGAGGCAGGAGATGCAGGTTCAATTCCTAGGTTGGGAAGACCCCCTGGAGGAAGAAATGGCAGCTCACTCCAGTATTCTTGCCTGGAAAAGCCTATGGACAGAGGAGCCTCATGGGCTACAGTCCCTGGGGTCCCAAAGAGTCAGATACAACTAGCATGCAAGCATGTATTATGAAGCACCTGCCAGAACACTGTTCTAAGCACTCTACAAATATTTACAGGTTGAGGTGGGCCCTTCAAAGTTATTATTGTGAGGGTCTTTTGTGAGGGTCTGATAAGTGCCATCCCTTCCCAAATGGTGTATGGAATAATTTGAGAGACAAAAATATCAAGTCAAATGAAACTGAAAGTCACTCAGTTGGGTCCGATTCTTTGCTACCCCATGGACTACACAGTCCATGGAATTCTCCAGGCCAGAATACTGGAGTGGGTAGCCTTTCCCTTCTCCAGGGTATCTTCCCAACCTAGGGATCAAACTCCAGGTCTCCCACATTACCAGCTGACACAAGAGGGAAGCCCAAGAATACTAGAGTGAGTAGCCTATCCCTTCTCCAGCAGATCTTTCTGACCCAGGAATCAAATTAGGGTCTCTTGCATTGCAGGCAGATTATTTACCAACTGAGCTATGAGGGAAGCCCCATAGTAGTAGTATGTTTTTATTATTTTCAAACCAAGTAGCATTGTTTTTATTATTAAGACTAGGTTGGATTGCGTGAGTTCTATGTGTACATTTTCTAAAACTGAACCCCAGTGTTTAAGACATACCCTCAACGGCAACCTACTCCAGTACCCTTGCCTGGAGAATCCTATGGACAGAGAAGGCCAGAGGGCTACAGTCCATGGGGTAGCAAGGAGTTGGACACAACTGAGTGACTAACACTCTCAGACACAGGCGAGCATGCCAGGCTAGGCCTAAAGCCCTAAGCAGAGATGAGAGCCACTGCCTGGAGGAACAGCTTAGAACTCATATACCCTAAGGGCAGCTCATCCCACGGAAGAACCAGGAAGAGCAGAGATGAACGTGACCTGTTTACTTTTTCTAAATTTACCAAATAGATAAATCATTTTTCCTCCCCTCCGGCAGAGTGTCTAAAGAGGGAGAGAGAGCTCAGGAGTAGCAGAACTATCTTGCTACATGGGAAAAAAACCAATAAGAATAGAAAAAGCACTGTCTACCTTCAAATAATCATGTATAATATTATTCTTTGTCATTATCACTTAAGTTTTTTAAATCTTTCATTTAAAAAGCCTGATTTTCTTTATTTTTAAACTGTGTGGGCGTGTTTTGCTGCTGATATTTTGGAAGTTTGGGGGCTGTCTTTATAAAGTGGCTGTCTTTATAATTATGTTGATACTGAATTCTCTATTCTTCAGCTGATGTCTGTCAACTCTAATATGAACTATGACAACAATATATTTTCTCTTCCTCACATATCTTCTTTCTTTTTGTTAGTACTCAATTTTCATTGATTCTGTTTTTTAAATTGAAGTATGTTGACTTAACAATGTTTTGTTAGCTTCAGGTACACAGCAAAGTGATTCAGTTATACACATTTTTAGATTTTTGGGGGGATTATTTTTCATTATAGGTTAAAAGCTATGATAAACCTAGACAGCATATTAAAAAGCAGAGACATCACTTTACTGACAAAGATCTGTATAGTAAAAGCTATGGTTTTTCCAGCAGTCATATACAGATGTGAGAGCTGGACCATAAAGAAGGCTGAGTGGTGAAGAACTGATGCTTTCAAACTATGGTGGTAGAGAAGACTCTTGACAGCAGCTTGGACAGCAAGGAGCTCAAATCAGTCCATCCTGAAGGAAATCAACCCTGAATATTCTTTGGAAGGACTGATGCTGAAACTGCAGTTTCAATATTTTGGCCACCTAATGCAAAGAGCTGACTCATTGGAAAAGACCCCGATGCTGGGAAAGCTTGAGGGCAGGAGGAGAAGGGGGCACCGGAGGATGAGATACTTGGATGGTGTTACCGACTCAATGGACATGAGTTTGAGCAAACTCTGGGAGATAGTTAAGGACAGGGAAGCCTGGCATGCTGCAGTCTGTAGGTCTGCAAAGAATCAGACACGATTTAGCAACTGAACAACTATAAAGTAGTGAATATAGTTTCCTGTGCTACACAGTAGGGTCTTTTATCTATTTTATATATATTTATATGTGCGTGCTCAGTCACTTCTGCCATGTCCCGCCAGGCTCCTCTGTCCCGGGGATTCTCTAGGCAAAAACACTGAAGTGGGTTGCCATTTCCTTCTCCAGCAATAAAGTATGAAGTGAGTGAAGTGAAGTCACTCAGTCATGTCTGACTCCTTGTAATCCCATGGACTGTAGCCCACCAGGCTCCTCCATCCATGGGATTTTCCAGTCAAGAGTACTGGAGTGGGTGGCCACTTCCTTCTCCTATATTTGTATGTATCTGGTATCTATTAATCCCAAACTTCCAATTTATCCCTCACCCTGCTTACCCTTTCAGTTCAGTTCAGTTCAGTCGCTCAGTCATGTCCGACTCTTTGCGACCCCATGAATCGCAGCACGCCAGGCCTCCCTATCCATCACCATCTCCCGGAGTTCACTCAGACTCACCTCCATAGAGTCCGTGATGCCATCCAGCCATCTCATCCTCGGTCGTCCCCTTCTCCTCCTGCCCCCAATCCCTCCCAGCATCAGAGTCTTTTCCAATGAGTCAACTCTTCGCATGAGGTGGCCAAAGTACTGGAGTTTCAGCTTTAGCATCATTCCTTCCAAAGAAATCCC
>SJYX01022122.1:0-16893 GCA_006410675.1 Oreotragus oreotragus | reverse complement strand
GTTGTTCCATGTCCAGTTCTAACTGTTGCTTCCTGACCTGCATACAGATTTCTCAAGAGGCAGGTCAGGTGGTCTGGTATTCCCATCTCTTTCAGAATTGTCCACAGTTTATTGTGATCCACACAGTCAAAGACTTTGGCATAGTCAATAAAGCAGAAAGAGATGTTTTTCTGGAACTCTCTCATTTTTTTTTGATGATCCAGTGGATGTTGGCAATTTGATCTCTTGTTCCTCTGCCTTTTCTAAAACCAGCTTTAACATCTGGAAGTTCACGGTTCATGTACTGCTGAAGCCTGGCTTGGAGAATTTTGAGCATTACTTTACTAGCGTGTGAGATGAGTGCAATTGTGCAGTAATTTGAGCATTCTTTTGCATTGCCTTACTTTGGAATTGGAATGAAAACTGACCTTTTCCAGTCCTGTGGCCACTGCTGAGTTTTCCAAAAGTGCTGGCATGTTGAGTGCAGCACTTTCACAGCATCATCTTCTAGGATTTGAAATAGCTCCACTGGAATTCCATCACCTCCACTAGCTTTGTTCGTAATGATGCTTTCTAAGGCCCACTTGACTTCACATTCCAGGATATCTGGCTCTAGGTGAGTGATCACACCATCATGATTATCTTGGTTGTGAAGATCTTATAACAATTCAATGAGCTAGATACTATTATTATACCTATTTTGCAGATGAATCATTTGAGTCTTCTAAACAGTAGGTGATTTGTCCAAGGTTACATTACCCTCAAGTAGCTGAGCCAAAACTTGAAGTTAGATCTGCCACACAATTAAGTGCTTCAGTGAATGGATACGTTGATGGATGGATGAATGGATGGGTGAGTGGGTGGATGGATGGATGGGTGGATGGATGCGTGGACGGATGACAAGCAAACTACTTGGATTCTAAAATCAAAGGGAAACATCAGACATCCCTCACCACCACTATTATTACCACCACCATCTGCTCCAATGTCTTGAGAAGACTAATAGCTCCAGCACTCACTGAAAATGATGATTTTGTAACTAGCAGGACCCACTGGGCCCTTCCCAGAACAGATTCCCCTCCCCATATCCTCTGCCTGCCTGTTGTCTTGAGAAAAACTTTCGCCTCCTAGGCCTTCCCCAAGTCCTGAAGAATAAATTTAACCAGAGAAGTAAGAAAATGCAGAAAGGAAAAGTCAAGCAAGATAAAATAACAATGACAGCAAGCTAATAAATAATAATAATAGTAGTTTGGCCATTACGCAAAGTCAAGGACCTATCGCTCCTCCAGTGCTCGTGCTCAGTCACTAAGTTGTGTCTCTTTGAGGCCCCGTGGGCTGAGGCCCACCAGGTTTCTCTGCTCTTGGGTTCTCCAGGCCAGAATACCAGAGTGGATTGCCATTTCCCTCTCCAGGGAATCTTCCCAAACCCAGGGACCAAATCTGATCTCCTGCACTGGCAGGAAGACTCTTTATCACCGAGCCACCAGGGAAGTCCCTCCTCCTCCAGGGCTGTAGATGAAATTCTTAGCCAGATCCTCTGAACTGTTTTGCAGATACTCAAATCCCTACCAAGTGGAAGAAGTTAACTGCATGCTGTCCACAAGCATGTAGACCTCAAATCAGCTGGAACCAGAAGGCTAATGGTATTGACTCCCAAATACCTCACCACCAACCAATCAGAAGACTGTACACAAACTGATCACACACCCCAAACACCCCTCTCTCACCTTATCTTTAAAAGCCTTTCCCTGAAAGCCATTCGTGAGTTTGGGTCTTATAAACACTAGCTGCCTAGACTCCATGCTAGGTGCTCTGAAGTGAACACTTTCCTTCCCCACAACCCAATGGTAATAGCTTGACTTTACTGCATGCAGGCAAGTGGACCCAAGTTTGGTTTAGTAGAATTCTTTGTGGGAAGCAGGGAGAAAATCTCGGAGGAGAAGCCTAGTTCGATTCACCAAGAAATGATAATTTCTTAGTACCTGCATCATATCAGGCAATGGCACCCCACTCCAGTACTCTTGCCTGGAAAATCCCATGGATGCAGGAGCCTGGTGGGCTGCAGTTCATGGGGTGGCTAAGAGTTGGACACAACTGAGCGACTTCACTTGCACTCATCACTTTCATGCATTGGAGAAGGAAATGGCACCCCACTCCAGTGTTCTTGCCTGGAGAATCCCAGGGACAGGGGAGCCTGGTGGGCTGCCGTCTCTGGTGTCGCACAGAGTCGGACATGACTGAAGCGACTTAGCAGCAGCAGTAGCAGTAGCAGCATATCTGAAAGCTTGTTTTAAGTTATAGGATCTCAGCCTTTGTCTGTATTCATTCTTCTTACTCCTTGAGTATTGCTAAATTATTATATGTGTCTGTGTGTTAGAGATGAGTCTCATCTCTTTTTACAAAAGAAATACTGACATTTTAAAAAAGTGATTCTTGACATTTTCCCATGCCAGAAGGAATTCCCACTTAGTCTAATTAGTCTCTCTCCTTCCTTAGGTCCCCATCACTCATTTCTTTCCAGCTGAGTGATGCATTGCAAGGAGGTTTCTAATTACTTTTGTTTTGTAGGCATCCTCACCTGCAGGTAGCCAATGAACGCTTACCTAAGCCAGACTACTGATCTCTACTGACCACTGACCTATACTTACAATCTGATCCCCCATCTCCTCTCACCCTATTAAGAAATCAAGAACAAAGACCCACACCATACAGTATATAGAATATCACCAAATAAAAGATTTCTTAGAGGAGCACCATACTCAAGATGAAGAAGCAGAGTTTCACTTTTGAACATACCTTTCTTAAAGCCTCAAGTTTATCTACCACATGATTTCTCAATCAGAGCACACTGGTCTGGCAGTGGCTCTCTGTTCTCTACCAGATAAAACCTTTAGTTGGTTCCTACCAACTGCCATTCTCTTGAATGCAGGAGCAGCTCACAGAAATTTTCAATAACTTGAATGACTTGATAATTTATCATCCCAAATGAGTGCACTTTTGGAAGTCAAAGTGGATATTATCCTGATGACATCAAGGAAATAAGTGCAAACTAGGACCATCCCAATCAACAGCCTTATCAATAACTACTTAAGCATCTTTGTATTCCACCCCTTAACCTCTGTCCATGTTTCCCAAGCCTCGTGAGGCTTTAGGATGAAGCTGCCAGAGCCACGACTCAGTGCTTACTATGGCTCTCACCACATGCTTCCACTAAACTCCTCATAGAACACAAGTTTACTCTGTCACGATTGCTTGTGTCATTGTGTTCCCTTCTAGACGATAAGCTAGATGATGGCAGGAATTGGGTCTTGTATCCCTAGCACTTAGCAGTTCCTAGTATAGAATCAGCACCTAATAAATACTTGTTTTGCACATGGACAGTAACTACCACGTAACCTGCTTCACTGATGACCCAATAAAGACCTTGTGTAGGTGCTCAGTTGTGTCCAACTCTTTGTGATCCCATCGACTGCAGTCCACCAGGCTCCTGCGTCCACGGGATTTTCCAGGCAAGAGTACTGGAGTGGGGTGCCATTTCCTACTCCAGGGGCTCTTCCAGACCCAGGGATTGAATCTGTGTCTCTTAACTCTCCTGCCTGGGCAGGCAGATTCTTCACCAACTGCACCACCTGGGAAGCCCAACAAAGACCTTGCTGCTGCTGCTAAGTCGCTTCAGTCATGTCCGACTCTGTGCGACCCCAGAGACGGCAGTCCACCAGGCTCCCCCGTCCCCGGGATTCTCCAGGCAAGAACACTGGAGTGGGTTGCCATTTCCTTCTCCAATGCATGAAAGTGAAAAGTGAAAGTGAAGTGGCTCAGTCATGCCCGACTCAGCGACTCCATGGACTGCAGCCTACCAGGCTCCTCCGTCCATAGGATTTTCTAGGCAAGAATACTGGAGTGGGTTGCCATTGCCTTCTCCAATTAGTGCACTACCCCCCACCCCCTCAATTTTTTTAACCTTCATATAAAAGTAAGCAGTCAGATGTAAGGTTCCAAGTCACAATATTCGGATGGAAAACTGAAAGAAAAATGTAAATCCTGTATACGTAACATGGTCATCACTGGAATTTTCCTAGATCAGGGTTGAGAAGTCCTATGCTGAGCATAAAAGATAAACTAGTTGTCCTCAAAGCATGTGGCTCTAAGGTGCTTTATGTTCCATAATTTAGGACTTTATTTAAAGATACATTCTAAAAATTTTCTACTTGCTGGCCCATCGTGAGGATCGGATGTGCCCATAGCCCAGTACGGCCATTACAAACCAGTAGGCTACTGGTTTTACTTCAAATAAAGAAAATAAGCCCAGGCCCAAGTGGAAATTAGTGGCACACTCTTACCAACTTCTATAAACAAAAATGTGGTAGCTCATACTGTCATAAGTAACTTAAGTTCTATGCTTTGTGTTTTACTTGAAGACACACATCTTTTGAGAAACACAAACTCTCTTTATCAATAAATTGTGGTAAAATGTTAACCAGTGGTGAATCTACTTAGGTAAAAGTTACATGAGATTTGTGTACTATTTTTCACCCTTTCTTTACTTATTTTTTTAAACAAAAAGTTGAGGAGAAACAAAGGGATGTGCTCCAAAAGCTCTCTAAGGCCTCTGCCAGTTCGAACATTCACTGGCTATTTTTGTTCTGCTGTTAATCTTGGAATCATCAAAGACGCAGCCTTTGTTTAAAAAAAGAAAAAAAAAAAAAAACAACCATCAAGAACACCTTCTAGCACCCGCATCTTAGTTGGATCAGCACAACCCTTCACGCAGTCTGCACGAGGGCTAGGTTGCTAAGGTCACTTCAGGCAAGAACACCTCCCTGAAAAACCCAATTTTGACTGTCACAGGCTGTGCCTCCAGAGGCCCAGAGCTTGAGCAGTCCAAGCGAAGGACGTTCTTTCCTGAGCACAAACCCCAGTGCGTTTCATGAAGCCTTTCAGTATATGTGGAATCAGTGTATTAATAACAGCTTATTGGCACCGAATGAAAAACACACAAGTCTTAATCTTAGGTCTTGAATTGGGTCCAGATTCTACGTAATAGCTGGCTGGAAGGGATACAGCCGTAAGCATTGCTTGGTGACTGGAGGCTGTGTAGTGAGACCTGAGTTTTGAAACCAGGATTGGTAGCTTAGCAAAATTTACTGGTTGTAGAAAAAAGTAAACTTGCCTCTAGGGAGGTGAGCTCAGCCGCACCATTCTGACAGCAGCCCCTGTTGGCCAGTTTAGTGAAAAGTATTGGCTCCAATGCCGAAAGTTCCGACCTTGCCTTAATGATGGTTGCTACAAGCAGACAGGCCATTCTAGGTGACAGCTGGGCAGTGATTAGGGAAGCAGCAAAAATCCAAACTAAGGTGTGCCTTTGAGTCACATAAACGCATCCATATCACTAGGGTACCTGTCACTTGCATTAACAACAACGAAGAAAAAGAATATTGTCCTTTGAAAATAAGATGAATATGAAATTTTATTTTTAAAGGGCAAGATAATAACATGAAGCAGATAATACTTACCTTGGTTTGAAAGTTACCTCATTCCTTAATTATGTAGAAAACCTTTAAATATCCAAGGCGTGTGGACTCCTACACAAAACATGCCCTATTTCCCTACACAGTGGGACTCTTCCCTACACCCAGTGCTCTTAATTTCCACACATGCCAATGCATTCCTACTGTACTATCTATCGGGAATCAGTCATATGGCAGAAATTTCTAGAAGATGCCGCTATCATTCATTCAGGGAATAATAATCAAGATAGTAATAAGTGAAGTCTGAGCTTTAGTGCCACAGACTCACACCCCGTCACTGGATATAAATAGAAAATTGTTCAGAGGCTGACAGTTGGCTTCAAAAGCAGACAGCCGTAGGAAGTAGAAGCCACAAGCTTCAAGCTGACTTCTTCGTAAGGTGCACGCACTGCATCCTCAGCCATGAGAGAACAACCTGGAAACAATCTGCTGGGCAGCTGCTCTCATCAACAAACTGTTTATTGTAAGAAAGTGGCTGGGTCAAAGGCTAAACATCAACCCGAACCGAAAGCATACAAGCAAAAATCAATAGCGTCCGTGCTAAAGGAAACCCAGGACTTCGCAGAAAAGAGGGAGCAAGAAACTGATGTTTAGCTCTGAAAGGATGGCACTCACGTATCTCAATGTACAGGGCTGATCTGCATGATATTACAAATGGTTACTTGCTCTCTTCAGAAGAGGAGCTCAAATATGGCACTTAAAACATACAGAAATCAGTTTTACAGATGACTTCCCCAAAAGTTACAACAGCTTATATCTAGTTGTTTCCATCTTGCATTTGTTTTATAAAAGGACCATCATGCTTAAACACAATGCTGCTGCTGCTAAGTCACTTCAGTCATGTCTGACTCTGTGCGACCCCATAGACAGCAGCCCACCAGGCTCCCCCATCCCTGGGATTCTCCAGGCAAGAACACTGGAGTGGGTTGCCATTTCCTTCTCCAATGCAGGAAAGTGAAAAGTGAAAGTGAAGTCGCTCAGTTGTGTCTGACCCTTAATGACCCCATGGACTGTAGCCTACCAGGCTCGTCCGTCCATGGGATTTTTCCAGGCAAGAGTACTGGAGTGGGTTGCCATTTCCTTCTCCAGCTTAAACACAGTAGATAAATAATATNACAATTAATTCCTAAACAGACTTAATTTAATTTCCCTTCTCCAATAAACCCAATTTACCTCAGCGGAGGTGTGACACGTCTGATTAGACACAGCGATGCTGAGAGCAACCTGCCTTACAGAGGAAGGGTTGTGTGCACAGGGCGATAAGAAATCAAAGCGAAGTGGGATTCCTCCGCTGTGTGATTAGCAGTAATTCACCAGAACCTCCAGTTTGGTTGTCCGTCTGCTGCTCTTTAATTGGAGAGATAATTAAGCTGGGAGTGGGTGGGGAGGGGTAGGCAGGGTCAGCCCTGGCTTAGCGTTGGAATTACAGGGTGAGGAGAGACTTGTTCAAGGAAACAATTTTATAATTTTTGAATGCTAACTCAGAGTTCTGCTCCCATGGAGTCCTACTGAGGAAGGAATGGGGTCAAGCCCAGTGCTTCAGAGACACTCATTTTTCTCAAGAACAGCTAGAGAAACTGATTTTTAAATCAATGTGCAAAGTCTTTTTTTTAACTGAACAAGCAGGATAACTGTCGATGCTTAGGGCACAGAACTTTTAGACCTCTCTGATGTACTCTGGGTGTTGAGGGTAGTAAAATTAATAAGACACATCAGGTTTTTTGTTTTTTTTTTTTCATTAGATCCACAAAACTTGAGAGGTTGACTATCACAGATTTTGGGTTTCCCCCATCCAGTTGTTATTGTTAGTTCCCCTGATGAACTGATAATCACAAGCATTTACTGAAGCATTGATAATTGCTTCAGACATTTGAGGTCTCATCCTTTATAAGAGCAATTTCATCATCCTACCTCTCACTCCTTTAGTATCCTTCTCAAGACATGGTAAAGACAACTTACTGGGGACTTCGCTGGTGGTCCAGTAGTTAAGAATCTGCCTTGTAGTGCAGAGGACACAGGTTTGATCCCTGGTTGGGGAACTAAGATTTCCTAAGCTCTGGGGCTACAGCTACTGAGCCAACACCCTCTGGAGCCCACCCCACCCCATATAATGCAACAAAGATCTCACATGCTGCAACTAAGACACAATGCAGCCAAATAAAAATAAATATTTTTTTAAAA
Organism: Oreotragus oreotragus; assembly: GCA_006410675.1. Classification (NCBI taxonomy): domain Eukaryota; kingdom Metazoa; phylum Chordata; class Mammalia; order Artiodactyla; family Bovidae; genus Oreotragus; species Oreotragus oreotragus. Next base: position 9,205 of record SJYX01022122.1, on the reverse strand, counting down.
GACAGCTGAGGGCTTTCCTGGTGGGTCAGTGGTAAAGAGTCTCCCAGCCAATACAGGAGTCAGTTCCAATACCTGATCCAGGAGCATCCCACATGCCTTAGAGCACCTAACCCTGTGTGCTGCCATTATTGAGTCTGTGCTCTAGAGCCTGGAGCCACAATTACTGAAGCCCACGTGCCCTAGATCCTGTGCTCCACAAGAGAAGCTGCTGCAAGGAGAAGCCTGTACACTGCACCTAGACAGTAGCTCCCACTCACTGCAACACCCAGCACAGCAGAAAATAAATAAATAAAATTACAGGTATATAAAACAGACAACTGATTCTGTTTTTAATTCTTATTCATGCCCTGACAAGCTGTGCAATCTTAGGCAAGCTACCTAACCTCTCTGAGTCTCAGTTTCTTCTCAGCATTAATGGGGATAATATGATCCGCCAAATGGAAATCAACTCAAGTAACTAACAGAAAGCAGCACTTAATATGTTCTCCATAGAACATGGTATCTTTCTTTCCTAGGAACCACTACGATGACACACTGCCCATGGAAATCGTTCAGACAATTTCCGGATGAAGCAAGGAAGCCTCACAATCTGGGGTCTTCAAATGATAGTAGGAAAAAGAAAGACAAAAACACCTCTGAATTGTGACTCTGTTGAACAGAACTGAATTTTAATTAAGCAACAAGATAGGAGACACCATGCATTTCCAGGCAATTATGGAACACCACAGGGGGTGTTGTAAAGTAAAAGGCTGCAGGCTGAGTGACTTCAAAAGCTCACCAATTCCACTGAAACATGGACCCCAGGATATCTTGTTGTGAATGGGGAGCAGTATCTGTCAATGAAAAGAGGAGAGAACTCTGGTGGAGACCAAGCGAGTCATAGGACGGAAAAGCTGGATTCTCATGTCTGAACTGAATGATCCTGAGCTCTTTCTGTGTAGTGGTGCTGAGCACACACCAGGCTTTCCCAGTGGCTCAGTGGTAAAGAATCTGCTTGTTAATGCAAGGGACACGGGTTCGATCCCCGGGCCGGGAAGATCCCACGTGCCGCAGAGCAACCAAGTTCATGTGCTACAACAAGAGAAGCCACTGCAATAAGAAGCCCATGCGCCACAACTAGGGAGTGGCTCCTGCTTGCTGCAACTAGAAAAAAGCCCACGCAGCAACACAGACCCAGCGCAGGCAAAAGTCAGCAATACATTAATAGCTTTTTTAATTAAAATAAAGATTAGACATTTTGTTAAAAAAAAGTTCTTGATGGACAGATGTTAATATCTTACACATGGTTGGCTCTACTCATGTCAGTTTGAGGCAGGACTCACATTTAAGTTTTCAGAATAGAATTGTTGATACTCTACCCCAAGCCTACCCTTCTAATCTTCTCCATTTCATTAAAGGTCACCACCATCCACAAGCTGCTCAAGATGAAAACTTCGTGATCATCCTTGCTGCTGCCACTGCTGCTAAGTTGCTTTAGTCATGTCCGACTCTGTGCAACCCCATAAAGGGCAGCCCACCAGGCTCCCTGGTCCCTGGGGTTTTCCAGGCAAGAAGATGGGATTGCCATTTCCTTCTCCAATGCACGAAAGTGAAAAGTGAAAGTGAAGTCGCTCAGTCGTGTCCGACCCTTAGCAACCTCATGGACTGCAGCCTACCAGGCTCCTCCGCCCATGGGATTTTCCAGGCAAGAGTACTGGAGTGGGGTGCCATTGCCTTCTCTTCGTGATCATTCTTAATTTCTGGCTATTTACACATTCTGTGTCCACCAGCAAGTCTTTTAGCTCTTCTTTCAAAAAATACATCCCACGTCTAACCACTTCTCATGTTTGCAGTGTCCTTCCAACTGTACTCTCAACTTCCTCTTTTGCTTTGTATATTTTATTCTCTACATAGCAGCTTGAATCACCTTTAAAAGACATAAATCTCTCCCCTATACAAAACCCTCCAGTGGCCCATATTCACTAAGAATAAGATCCAAATTCTTTCCTATGACCCACAAGGTCCTACTTGATATAAGCCATACCTTCACCTCTCACAGTTATCTCATTCCACTTTCCTCTCTCACTCTATTTCAGCCACATTGATCTTGCTATTTCTGCAAAACGCCAAGCTAGTCACCACCACAGGGACTTTTAATCTGCTTTTCTCTCTGCCTGAACTATTTGCCTCATAGAACTATCATATAACAATCAATAACATGAGGCTTGTTTCCTCATGGTATTCAGTTTCTATTACAGTGAGCTTCCTTCAAGAATATTTCCCTGTCACTCATATGTCCAGACAAAACTATAATTCAAAAAGATATCTGCACCCAGTGTTCACAGAAGCACTATTTACAACAGCACAAACATTCAAACAACCTACATGTCCATCAACAGATGGATAAAGATGTGCTGCATATATGCAATGGAATATTACTTGGCCATGAAAAGAATTGTGTTGCCATTTGATGCAACATGGAAGAACCTACAGCTTATTATACTAAGTGAAGTAAATCAAAAACAGAAGGAAAAATACCATGTGGTATCATTTATGTGTGGAACCTAAAATATGACACAAATGAATTCATCTACAGAACAGACTCACAGCCATAGAGAACAGACTTGCCAAGGTTGGGGGGGAAGGGATGGGTGGAGAGTTTGGGATCAGCAGATGCAAATTAGCATCTATAGAATGATAAACAGCAAGATCTTACTAGATATAGCACAGGGAACTATATTCGATTCATGTCAATGTATGGCAAAACCAATACAGTACTGTAAAGTAAAATAAAATAAAAATAAAATAAAATAAAAACAAGGAACTTGAAGAACTTTTTGCCTAAAAAAAAAATCCTGTGATAAACTGTAACAGAAAAGAACATAAAAAAGAGTGTATCTGTGTGTGAGAGTGTGTATAATTGAAACAAAAAGAAAAAAAGTTTCCCCATCATATATTCTTCTTTTCCAGTTTCTCTCAAAGTTTACCTGATAATATTCCTCTCCACCATAAATTATATATTTATTTGTTTATTTCCTATTTTCCCTGCTAGCATACAGACTCTACCAGGGCAGGAAGCTCATCCATCTGACTCACCTCTATGCCCCTCATACCTATTATAGAACCTGGCATGTGGTAGGAGCCAGAAATATTTGTTGAAGAAAAGAATAAACTGATAGTGGAAGATGGGTAACCATCTAAAACAATCAGGATGATTTAACTGGAATAAGGGGAAAGAATGGCCGGCAAGTACTGGCCATAGCGTATCCCTATGTAAAAGTATCCGGTTGGCAGACTAACCCATTTTCTGAGTTTCCAGGAACTAAGAGGAACCACACGTAGTTTAATGATAACAGAATACACGAGACCAGGCTTTTCCTGGCTCATGCAAAATACCAGGTTTATTAATATGTTCAAGAAAGACCCTGATGCTGGGAAAGATTGAAGGCAAAAGGAGAAGGGGGTGGCAGAGGATGAGATGGTTGGATGGCATCACTGACTCAATGGACATGAGTTTGAGCAAACTTCTGGAGATAGTGAAGGACAGGGAAGCCTGGCGTGCTGCAGTCCATGGGGTCACTAAGACATGACTTAGCAACTGAACAAGAAGAAGAAGAAAAACTACTGAGATACCGGACTCGCATTGTGGGCTATTTAGACTTTTGGTTCAGAAGTTCAAAATTAAACAAGAAGTTTGTGAAGGAGCTGCTATAAGTGAGGTTGCAAGGTACCAGTGAAATACACCATCTTATATTTCATTTTAGCATCAGAACATGTTGACTGAATATTTCCACCTTCCTTTTTTATACAAGAAGAACTATAAGGATGAGTACTTAAGGATATAAAGGTAAAGATTTCATCATCCTAAACTGGTCTGATTTGATTTCAGACATAAAAGCTGAACTACTTTGAATGCATGAACTAGATCATTCTCTTCCTATAAATACAGCAGAGCAGCCTAACCTATTTTCAGGTGATGCAACGTCCTTTTTTTTTTTCCTAAAGCTTGTATTAAGAGTCTGATTTTAAGAGCAGGTGATCAACACTATGGCCTCATTTGCAATGATGAAAGGCTGAAATTTTTTTCCACCTGTATTCTTCACTCTCTTTCAATCAATTGCCTTAAGATTTTAGAGATAGCTTCATTGATTCCCCAAATCTCCCCATCCACCTTTCTATCAATACTGAGTTCAAGGTTACAGGTGGTACCATTTGTCTTATTGATGTAATTCTTCCTTCTATTTCCACTGGCCTAGCTTGAATCAATTTTATTAATAATACAATTGGTATCTTTCCACCCTTTCCCCCTCCCTCAATCCCCAAATACACTTCAACTTTAACCTTTCCATTAAAAGTATTCCCTCTTTCTCAGAACATTCTGAAAAACTGTGCTGTCAAGAACAAACCCTCCCTCAGCTGTCTCTGAACTGAGGATGTTCCACCTCCAATGAATGTTTGAAAAATTGCAAGCTTAGGGAGTCTTTGTTTCCAATGTTTGCACGTTCTTTTCATCGCAAAAGGTTCAAAAGTCCAATCTCATTTTATTTATCTTTCTACTATGAACAATCTTTCTTTTTGTATGTTTCAAATTTACTTTTTTATCATAAGTTTCTTGAAGGTAGATATTGTATTTTAGTCACCTCTAAGCCTCCCCTATGGCTTAGCAAGGAGCTTGACACATAGGAGGCATTCAATAAGTATTTGGAGAATGAATGCATAAGTAAGTGGATTGTTAAGGTTTCCATAGGGACACTTATGTTATCCTCCTACAGATTTTCTAGAAGGTAGATTCAAAATGAGTGAACTGACTCCACCAGACTGAGCCTCTAAGAGCCTGGGTGTCCCTTATCTCTGTATCCCCAGGAGTGAACAAACAGCTGGTGACACAGAGGAGTAAAATGAAATGAAATATTCTTAAAAGACAGAATAACAGCAATACTTTAATTTTTTTGTTTACTAGGGTGAAAAGTTGCAAACAAAGCTCCTTGAATTCCACAGGATGTTGGACTTTTTCTGCTGGGAAGAGAAACTTGATGAAAGGTACTGCATGGGTTGAATGGTAACACTGACTTCCCTAAAAGATGAGTCCAAGTGCAAGTCCATAGAACCTGTGCATGTGGCCTTATTGGGAAGAAAGAGTCGCTGAAGATCTAATTAAGGATCTTGAGATGAGATAGGTCATCCTGGATTTCCTGGTAGGCTTTAAATCCCATGACAGATGTCCTTAAAAGAGACAAAAGAGGAAAACACACAGAAAAGACNACTGACTTCCCTAAAAGATGAGTCCAAGTGCAAGTCCATAGAACCTGTGCATGTGGCCTTATTGGGAAGAAAGAGTCGCTGAAGATCTAATTAAGGATCTTGAGATGAGATAGGTCATCCTGGATTTCCTGGTAGGCTTTAAATCCCATGACAGATGTCCTTAAAAGAGACAAAAGAGGAAAACACACAGAAAAGATGAGAACATGATGTGAAGAAGGAAGCAGAGACTGGAGTGATGTGGCCACAGAGAAAAGGATGCCGGCAGAAGCCAGGAGCTGTAAGAGGCAAAGGAAGAGTCTCCCTTAGAACCTCCAATGGAAACACAGCACTTCTGGCCTCCAGAACTGCGAGAGAATATGTTTCTGTTGTTTTAAGCCACAAAGTGTGTGGCCACTTGTTGCAGCAGCCTCAGGACCCTGATATAGATGCTTACATTGAATCCTTATCCTGTTGAATCCTTTCAGCTTTCACGAGGGGAAAGTTGAGGCACACAGAAGTAAAGTGATGGTAGTCTCATAGCTGGTCAGTAAGAGCACTGAGACTTAAAACAATGTGCATCGTGAATGACAGTTCAACAGGTTTTCAATGAGACCAGGCTTTTGCTCCCAGCCCAGGTGAGACTCTGGAGTTATAGACCCAAACAAGGTGTGAGATCTACCTTTGAGGAGCTGTCAGGAAACACAGTGCCTTATACCAAAGCCCATGTTCTTTCTTCTGGATGTGTTGCAAAAAGAAAATGAGAAGTTTGACTTACACACGTGCCAGTTTTCCCTTCTATACGTGGCTTTCCAACCTAGGTATCCTGTGTATCAGAAGACCATGTAAACTGTCTGTCACAGATGCAGGGAGGAAAGAAGGAAGAAGAAAGAGGAAGCCAACCTCCAAGAAAGTGGTAACAAGGGAGTATTTCTGTGGTGAAGGACACAGACTATCTGAGACACAACTGGAGGCTAGTTTTGCCCTCTGGAGTGACGAGGTTTAAAAAAAAAAATCTTTCTCGGGAATTCCTTCAGATGTTGAAAGCCAGCTATTATATCCTACCTATGTGCACTCTTTTTCAAGTACATCTTTCATCTGTGTATTGCTTTAAGGTTTGAAAAACTCTTTCATCACATATTAAGATGCTTAACCCTTCCCATGATTGAATGAGGTAGGAATAAATTTTTAACTTAGTAGGAAAGGAAATAGTTTTATGGATGTTAAATGATTTTCCAGATTAGAGATAGAATTCACATCCAAGAATTCCGAATACACATTTCCTTACATCTGCACATGAAAAATTAGGGACAGAGAGACTGTATCAGGGGAAGCTAGTCCTCTAAAATTCATTCTCCCTGTCAAATTTTAGCTAGGCGTGTGGTCACTCAAATAAAAGCAACATTTCTTAGGCACCTCAGCCACTAATTGTGGCATGTGACTAAGTTCCAGCAAAAAAAGAAACATGCGGAAAATTATTTCCAATTTTTAAAATAAAGTCATACACAGAAAAACTATGTTCTTCTTTTCTCTCTGTCTTCCTGATTCCTAGCTGGAATCTTGATGTGCTGGCAAGACATGGCAGTTATGGACTATGAGGCGAAGCTGTTTTGAAATGGTGGATTAGATGCTAGAAAGGAACTAAGATCCAGTGATCATGGTAATGTCTTGTCCACCATGGATTACTTATATTTACCCACGTTTACTGGGGGGCTTCCCTGATAGCTGAGTTGGTAAAGAATCCACCTGCAGTGCAGGAGACCCCTGGGTTACCCAGATGACACCATCCTTATGGCAGAAAGCAAAGAAGAACTAAAGAGCCTCTTGATGAAAGTAGAAGAGGAGAGTGAAAAAGTTGGCCTAAGACTCAGCATTCAGAAAACTAAGATCATGGCATTCAGTCCCATCATTTCATGGCAAATAGATTGGGAAACAATGGATACAGTGACAGACTTTATTTTGGGGGGCTCCAATATCACTGCAGATGGTAACTGCAGCCATGAAATTAAAAAACACTTTCTCCTTGGAAGAAAAGCTATGACTAACCTAGACAGCATATTAAAAAGCAGAGACATTACTCTGCCAACAAAGGTCCATCTAGTCAAAGTTATGGTTTTTCCAGTAGTCATGTATGGATGTGAAAGCGCGACTATAAAGAAAGCTGAGCACCAGAGAATTAAGACTTTTGAATTGTGGTGTTGGAGAAGACTCTTGAGAGTCCCTTAGACTGCAAGGAGATCAAACTAGTCAGTCCTAAAGGAAATCAGTCCTGGATATTCGTTGGAAGGACTAATGCTAAAGCTGAAACTCCAGTCCTTTGGCCACGTGATGCAAACAACTGACTCGTCGGAAAAGACTCTGATACTGGGAAAGGTTGAAGGCAGGAGAAGAAGGGGATGACAGAGGATGAGATGGTTGGATAGCATCACTGACTGAATGGACATGAGTTTGAACAAGCTCTGGGAGTTGGTGATGGACAGGGAAGCCTGGCATGCAGCAGTCCATGGGGTCACAAAAAGTAGGACACAACTGAGTGACTGAACTGAACTGAACATTTACTGGGAAAGAATTAATTTCAATACAGTTTGTTTAATTTCAGTTCAGTTCAGTTCAGTCACTCAATCGTGTCCAACTCTTTGCAACCCCATGAATGTTTAATTTATTATTACCTTAATGTTTCTGTTATTTTCTCTGAAATCTAATTTTAACTGATATGGTTTCTAAATCTGCAAGACCTACTGGTTCAAAATCTCTTGGGTTTAAGGTTCAGGTGACTTGCCAGTGTTAAATTTCTTAAAATTGCTTTTGTTGTCTGTAAAAACTGTAAAAATGGAAGGACATTAAGAATTCAGAATTGCACTAAACTGTGGCATACTCATGAGGAGTTGGGATTTTGTTAAGAAAGAATTATTGACATGGATATTGAGTCACTCTATTTCTCTTAGGTCTTGCTACAGGTTGAACTATTGCCTGTTAGAGAGATTGGTTAAATAATTAGGTCTGGCATAGTCAGTTTATTTCATCCTTTTTTGGCATCCTTTGTATTGTGATATAGTTTACTACCATTCAATTCACCCATTTGAAGTATACAATTCAGTGGTTTTTATATTCACAGAGCTGTTGGCAACCACTGCTGTAGTCAGTTACGGCAAAAGAAACCCCGTGCCCTTGAGTAGTCACTTCCCACTGCACCCTATCCCTCCAGTCCTAAGCAATCAGTAATCTACTTTCTATCTCTATGGGTTTGCCTATTCTAGACATTTCTATATAAACAGCATCATGTCATGTGAACTTTTTGCCTAGTTTCTTTCATTTAGCACAATGTTTCAAAGGTTCAACTGTGTTGTAGCATGCATCGGTACTTTCTTTTATTGCCATAATAGTATTCCACTGGAGGGATATACCACATTTTATTTATCCAATCATCAACTGGTAGACATTTAGGTTGACCCCAATTTGATGAACACGGCTGCTGTGAACACTCCTATCTTATCTCAACTGTGAAGAGTTCTGACAATTACAAAGTTTTTATTCATAGCAAACCACATTCCAGGACTAAGTTACTATTGGTCTTGATTTACTTTCTTGATAATTATTTTAGAAGACAAAATATGTTCCCATTAGTCAACTGGAGTCCTGTCATAGCATCGAGGGAAAAAGCAACTTGTTTCTAGGGTCAGAGTTCAACAACAGCAAAGATATTAATAACAATAACAGTACTACTAATTGTTGACATTCTCTTATGTGTTTATCACTTCCCATTAATGCTGTTGATGCATCTTAATTTGGTGAATAATTCCCCTATCACTCCCATTTTGTAACATGAAGGTTAATACTTCAAAAACCACTTTCATGCAGAAAAGTTTTTCTTCTTTCCCCTAAGAGTATCTTCTCAGGATAAATTCCCAGGTGGCGCTCATGGTAAAGAATCAGCCTACCAGTTCAGCAGACGCAAGAGACCTGGGTTTGATCCCCGGGTGGGGAAGAT